>CM060684.1:5052396-5224896 GCA_030686995.1 Artemisia argyi
CAAGAGACTATAGGTCGCGGGAAGCTATGGGGTGTTTGGGTGACCGTAATGATCATAATCCTTCTCAAACATCATCTGTTTGTATTTATTTTAATTTACAGTTTTGCACTGCTTCTGCATCCTTGTTGTTACTTATTAGTAATTAATCTTAGTTGAGAGGTCAAGACATTAGGCATTGTTATTACTTATTAGTTTAAAGCCATGGTGGTTAGTTGCTAGTGGCGTGTTGGCATCATAGCAACAAGTAGTTATTTCACCTCTGTTGAAATAGATAGGTTCAATCACTACTAGAGATTGTGAAATAGAGCCCCTTTAATAGAGCCCGGTTATTGAATATCTATCTTAAATCGGCGACGAAAAGTTATTGAATTACAATCTTAATATATGTGAAAAGTAGCGATGGTGTCTATCTAAATCGGTGATGGTAGGAACCATGAAAGATTGAAACTTATTGAATTTCTATCTTAACTTGGTGACGGGTAGGAGCTACGAAAAGTTATTGAATTACTATCATAAATGTTAAATTGGTAACGGGTAGGAGGTGGGGAAAGTTATTGAATCACTTATGTACAGTATATAATTAGTTTTACTTTTTAGTTAAGTGAAAAAGAGAGTAAAAGTGAAATGATATCGTATTGTATTAACTGGAAAAGAAGTACATTGACAGTATTTATATAAAGTCTAAGCAACTAACTTGACTAACTGCTATGCTACTTCTAGAATCATCTAAGCTACTAACTACATCTTGTTACAAGGAGTAAAGCTGTTGTAGAGTAGAACACGTCTTATGGTGAGATTGCAGCCTTGTACTTGTGTTTATAGCAGAGTTGACTTGTGAGCTTCTGTTGACTTTATCAGCAGAGTTGACTTGTGAGCTTCTGTTGACTTTATCAGCAGTATGAGTGTATAGCTCATTATCCCCCCCCCCCCCCCCCCCCCCCCCCCCCCAAAAAAAAAAAAAAAAAAAAAAAAAAAAAACAAAAATTGGCATTGTGAAAGGAACAAATGCTCAATTTGGAAAGACCGTTAAAATGGAGAGGTCTGTGTAAGGCTTTGGTTAGGATATCAGCAGTTTGAGCTCTGGAGGGGACAAATGTATGTAGAATGTTTGACCTCGTCCCTAACAAAATGACAGTCAATTCCTATATACTTGGTCCTAGCATGTTGTACTGGGTTAGAAGCCAAGGCTACAGAAGATGCATTGTTATATAGGATCTTGATGGGTGTAGAAATTGGGACAAGTAGATCCTTGAGCAAGCATTTTATCCAAGAAGCTTCACAAGTTGTGTCTGCAAGAGCTTTGTATGTAGAAGACCTGGAGACCACATTTTGCTTCTTAGATTGCCAGGAGATTAGACTACTTCCAAGGAAAACGCAGGTGCCAGACACTGATCTTCTTGAGTAGGGACAACTGGCCAATCACTGTCACAATAGGTTGTTAGGATTGGACTGTTGAGAGTTGGGAAGAGTAGACCTTGTCCTGGACATAGTTTGATGTATTTGATCACTCTCATTAGGGCCTTTAACTGTGGTGTCCTTGGTTCATGAAGAAACTGATTCAGTGATTGTGCGGCATAGGCTAAATCAGGTCTGGTCATTGTTAAGTAGAGGAGTTTTCCAACTGGTGTTCTATAGGAAGATGCATAATGCGAAACATAATGCGAAAAAAGTTAAAGAATAAACTATAAAGTTTAATTAGATTAAAGATTAGTTTGTTGTTTTGCTAAATTTAAGAGGTGTAAAATATGAAGTTCAATCATTTTAATGCCAAGTTATCATTTCATCAATGTTAAGATGCATTTGTTGTAATTTTAAGACGTTTTTTCCACAACAATAACATCAACAACATTGAGAAGTCATGGTACTCCATAAATAAAAAAATAAAAAAGTTACTTCAGTTGAAGGTGTTGCTGACTCGAACACGGGACCCATCGTTAATAAGAGATGAGATTTAGCCATCAACACCAGTAGCTTATGTTTCTTTCTCAATTATATTTATTTATTTTGGTGCTACAAAAAATCACCATATACCTCTTCCTTCCTTCTTTTTTGAAATACTTGAGTTAATATTTAACCATTTTGTCCACTCGGTCCGGTAAAAACCCGACCATATCCGGCCAAGACCCGGTTAAACCCGGATATTCTCTGTCATATCCGGTCTAGACCCGGTCAAGATACGGTTAGACCCTGTCATTTCCGGGCAAGACCCGGTTAGACCCTGTCATTTCCGATCAAGACCCGGTCATATCCGCTTAGACCCGGTCATTTCCGCTTAGACCTGGTCATATCCGGTCAAGACCCGGTCATATCCGGTCAAGACCCGGTTATATCCGGGCAAGACCCATATTCGGCTTGAAATGATTCCACATATGAACAAGGTTAGTGGTAATTGAGTCAAGTGGAGACGTGTTGATAGGGGAAGGTTGTTAGAATCAGGTAGTAGCTATGCGAAAGATAGGGCATGTGTTAAGGATAATGCTAGGGTGATTAGACACGTGTTGGAGCTGTGTGAGACGAATTCGCGTAATGTGGCGTGTTGTGTATTGAGGAATTTGCCAAGTTTTGTTCATGTTAGTTAGGGGTGTTTTTGTTGAGAGTTGTCAAGTCTGGGATGGTTTTGGCGCAGGAGTATGGATTTGGTTGTTTGAGTAATTTGGTTTGGGAGGATGATGATTTGAAGGTGGTGGTTGTTAGGAGTGGCGTTTTTGTGAGTTTGAGGTGGTTTTTTTATTCGGGGAATAGTGTGAGGACTTTGGAGGTTGCGGTTGACTTTTTGAAGAATTCGGCGTGTGATGAACGGGTGGCGGAGTTTATTGTTAATGAGGGGGGTTTTGGTAAGGATTGTTGAGCTGTGGGGTGTTGGGAGTGAGGATTCAATGTGCGAAGGTGCGGAGAGAGTTGGATGGGAAAGCGATTCAGGAGAAACAAGTGGCTGTGAGAACGCTGTCAGTTATATTGACTTGTTCGGGGAACAGAAGGATTTATCGGAAGGAAGAAAGTGTGATAGTGTAGTTCAGTTATTAGATTTCTATACCAAATTTTGATAACAAGTACCCTGTGTCAATTCTAATGTGTCTTTAACTCATTCAAAGAAATGTCACAAACAGATGGTAAACGCGGGTGCTTTGTTGTTTTTACATACGCTTGTAGAAATGGATGTTGATGGTGCAAAGAAGTTACAAGAGAGTATAGGTCGCGGGAAGCTATGGTGTGTTTGGGTGACCGTAATGATCATAATCGACTAATCGTTCTCAAACATCTGTATGTAGTTATTTTAATTTACAGTTTTGTACTGCTGTACATCCTTCTTGTTAATAATTTTATTCTTTGTTACCTTTCTCTGCCTATTGGCTAAGATCAAGTGTAGTATTTTTTCTTATAAATTTAATATATGATATGTGAGCCATCGGCTCACCTCACTCGATATTAATCTTATTTTTTATTGGGGAAGAATCCTCTAGAGTAGCTTGCTGCTGGGGTTCTTCATGTGTCGCCTTTGTGTTGTTGCACTATTGCCTTGGCCTGGCGCACCCCTCCAATCTATAGTTGCAAGTTGTTGCAATAGCGGATATGTTTTTAGCTTTTTGGATGTTTGTCAAAACAGTGTCCATCATTCCAACTAACTTATTCCAATACGAAATTTGCATCCAACTGATTTGAATCTTTTAAAATTTAGGGAAGTACCTCTTTTCTTGTTTGAAGCCATTTTACTTTGAGTTCCACTTTTCAGGGTCTATCGTTCTAACAAATTTTGAACCCCCTCATTGCACTTATTGGTTCACGAACCACCATGTGTAATTTCAGTTTGGTTGTTAGAGTTTGTTAATGTCATAAAGTTGCAAATAATCAAATGTAGCTATGGTACATTGACTTGCACTCGCAGTGGTAATACCCATAGTAATTAGAAACTATATAACATAATATACTACCAAAAGACCTTACCATTATCCGTATGACCCAATACCAGCTCTACCGGCCAAAACCTGGTTAGACCCGGTCATATCCGGTCAAGACCCAGTTAGAACCGGTCATATCCGGTTAAGACCCGGTCATATCCGGTCAAGACCTGGTCATATCCGGTCAAGACACGGTTATATTATATCCGGGCAAGACCCATATTCGGCTTCAAATGATTCCACATATCATTATATCAACAAAGTTACTGGTAGTCGAGTCAAGTAGACAGGTGTTGATAGGTGAAGGTTTGATGTTGTTATTGCATCCTTTGATACATTTATTAGAATCAGGTAGTAGCTATGTGAAAGAGAGGCCGTGTGTTGTTTAAGGATTCTCTTAATCATATTGAAGTTGTTGTTTGTAGCTTGCGGTTTTTTAATTCTGAGTCCAGATAGCTATGGAATGACATTAAACAAATGTAGGCATTTAGTGTTATGATTGATGTGTTGTAGCAATCTGTTTGATGTGTTTTTTAATGTCATGTTTGTTTTTTTGTCGTTGAATTGTCAAACCTGATTATTTAATACTGCTTGCCTTCCATGGCACAACAACCGTGTGGTCATAATATTATTTATAATGTAAGCAACGTCTTGCAACTTGCATATGTGGTCGTTCTGGCACTTTCATTCTTATTGTAAGAACTTGATAGAACAAGCGGTAATTATATTATCGAGTTGACAAATGCATAATTAAGCTTAAGCCTTTTGTTTCGTGTAGTTGCTGGTCTATTCCTTGGGAAAAATGTATTTCTCTTTAATAACGACAGGGTAGATAACTTGTCCCTGAATAGTACTCCACCAGCTTTTATATCGCTATATGTTCAATCTGACTTTGAATGCCCCACCTTATATCAATCTCGACCCCTACCCGCCTTTTTTTATGTATCACATTGGATGTTTAGTAGTCATTGGGGACTATAATAAATAAGTGTAAAAACTATTTAATGCAGATGTATGCTATGTTATATGTATGTTCTGTATTTACATAGCCTGCATATTGCTTATTATGTTTACAATGCTTGTCAGTTAATGCTTGCGGTAATTGAGACGAAAAGAGTTGAACCAGCGACTAAGATGATGGACCATAAGCGAAGTCCAGTGTCTATTGAGCAGGGGAATCTTACTTCTTTGACACCAAAAAGACAGAAGGCCGGTTTATCCATGTCCTCCAAGGTTTTTTCTTGTTCCTTGCTCTGTCCCCTTGTCATGTCATATCTTATCACCGAAGGTTCATAACACATTTGCGTATCGATTTGTCATAGTTTCTTGGCTGAAATTACTAATTTACTACAACATATTTGAAGTCCATGTATGTCAACATCCTGACATAACATGATATGTTTTTTCCTGATTTCACCCTTAAACGCTGACCAATTAGATAAGAGGAACATGATGGCAGTCTTCTCCCATTCGCATATTTTCTACATTCTTTTGTAATTTTCTCCTGCTGTATGGGATAGGCGCCCTGCAGAATCATATAGAGTTGTCAGTTACTGATCATCTATGATGTTCATTTACTAAGATTTATGGCCCGAGTGATTTACATTGCGCATTTCGAATATGTGAACACATAGATCATTGACGATTGCTTCACTGTTTTTAACTTTGTTAACAGGAAAGAAAAGAAAAGGTTGGTGAAAGGGTAGCAGCCCTTCAGCAGCTTGTCTCACCATACGGCAAGGTATACTGAAACCTTCATGCTCAAACGACAGAGCGATATAACATAATTCACTTTTATTCCATTTTATGTTAGTTTAAGGCCGTATCATTGGTTTAATAAACTTTTGGTACCATTCTGCATTGTTAACACGTTAGTAAATGTGGAATCCGACAGTTTTCTAATTTAAGATTTTTGACTGCAGACAGATACTGCTTCGGTACTTCTTGAGGCAATGGAGTACATACACTTTCTTCACGATCAAGTAAAGGTTTGCCACTACCCATATCACTACCCGCTCCCTTTCTTTTATATCTTAGTTTCTTTGATCGTTATACCTAAATAATACTGCATAGCATAAATGCAAGATTGGATTTATGCCAATGGTTATTAGTATTATGCTTATGTATTTATTTTTGTTTCAGGTATTGAGTGCGCCTTATCTTCAGAGCGACCCAACAGATCAGTATCAGGTGAGAGAACCAATAGCTTATGAACCGAGTAAATAGTTTTACTTTCTCTATCTGACCCGTTTATAAAGGCGGCACATGTAACCCATTTACGTTAAAAAAAGATCAGTTATGATTACATTGAGTTGATAAAACGGCAAACCGATAAAACATAATAATTAGCTATTTAAAAAAAGTAATACGGTGAACGTATCGTAAGTTGCATTAATCCGCACACAAAGATAACTTCTTGTGGCCTGAACCCATATGACCCATTATACAAGCTTTTAGACCTGCATATTGTTATTATGAATCCACGGGTTAACAGTTGATGCCAAAACCATTGACTTATTCGTTATCATTTTGTTGGATTTAGACTCATATAACTTGAGAAGCAAAGGCTTGTGTCTGGTTCCGACTTCATATACAATGGGAGTTGCTAGCAGCAATGGAGCAGATATCTGGGCCCCAATCAAGACACATTCGCCAACATGATAATGCAGATATATTTTCGGATTAGGGGGAGAGTTGGTGGTAGAAATAAATTATATAAATATATGCATAGCAAGTAAATCATCTAGGATAATAAATCTTTTCGGTTATAGGGAATATATTCGTGTTCTTGGAGGTTTATATTATATGAATGAATGATGGGGTCTTGTAGTAAAGATCTCAAATGGAGATCGATATATGTGGTAACGGTATGAAGGGCATATATTTCCGCTGTTATCTGCCTGGACGCTTTTTTGATATAGAGCGAATTTCCGGCCCTATTGATATGTTCAGATGGTCTTGCATATGATTTTACATTTACGCTTTACATACGATTATAAGCGACTAGTTTTGATTCATACATGTTTATTTTGCCACACACTCAGAGGCAAAACTTTGCTTTATTCAAAAGAGGAAGCATATATAACACGATGCTACAAGCCATAAGCCACGCAGCAAACGATACATTAGTTCTTGTTGGTGGCATGGAACATTTCATGTCAGCTTTTTGACCCTTTCGACCAAGTACCTCGAGCTTGGTGGGTTGAAAAGCCATAGGAGCCATAGCAGTTAGGCTGGAATCCTCCTTGCAGCACAAAGTGATACCCTGTTGACAGCATGGAAGTCCAGTTCCTTCAGTCGCAACAAATAAAACCATCAAAATCATCATTATCGCCCCAATTTGCTTAATACCACTACGACCCATTATACTTATCGTATCTTTTCTTTTCTCTACTAATAGTATAGACGTGCCAACGTCTATATATACACATATATGATTCATATAAACCATCGAAATATTGTAAAGTACAAGGTTCATTGAATTGTCCATCCTAAATCACTCATCGTTCATTTTTATCCTTATTTTGTTAATGTACCTCTTTGATACAAACAGTTTACTAGAAGTTACATGGACCGGATACTATAAACTGCTACGTCAATGTGATGCTTGTCGATGAGTGGCCTTCGACATTCAAGTTGATTAGCAATCACAGAGATTTACGAGTAATATTTATGAGTGGCCTTCGACATTCAAGTTGTATAATGGAAGTGATTTTAATTTCATATGAGTTTTTTAAAGTGAAAAATTTTAAATCAAGAAACTAAACTATATGAAAGCTAAGGCTATGTTTGGCAAAAGTAGTTGTAAGCAGTAGCAGTGAGCTGCGAGCAGTAGCTGTGAAAAATGAGCTTTCTGCTCACAGCTTCTTAAAGAAGCATTGGAAAAATGAGTTTTTCTAAAAAATAGCAAAGCTCACCACACTTTTGCCAAACAACACTGAAAATAAAAAAGCTCATTCTCACCGCTCATTGACCAAAAAAGCTCCAAAAAAGCTCTGTGCCAAACATAGCCTAAGTTTTGGACGTGTTAGAAGAATAATTATTGTTAAAGAAGGCTATGTTTGGCACAAAGTTTTTTGGAGCTTTTTTGAGCAATGAGCGGTGAAAAATGAGCTTTTTTATTTTTAGTGTTCGTTTGGCATGAGAGCTGTGGGCTTTGCTATTTTTTGGAAAAACTCATTTTCCCAATGCTTCTTTATGAAGCTGTAAGCTTTTTTGACTACTGCTCACAGCTAGCTACTGCCCACACCTCACTGCTACTGCTCACTGCTACTACTCACAGCTACTTTTGCCAAACATAGCCTTAACATTTTTCGTAATTACCTAATCAAATTATTGATTGGTAATGAAATTGATTGGTAATTTTAGCAAAGTTTTTGTGGTCTCGCGATATTGATATTGTTTGAAAAGTTATTAATTAAATGACCGTGGGTTCAAATTTTACTTGAGATACGTGAGATTGATTTGTAATGTATATATTGCAAAGATAGTTGATTAAAAAAAAAAATCATAAAACTAAACTAGAAAAAAGTTTAACATAGATCACAAATTTTCTAAATATCAGTGGACACTTTTTTTTTAAAATTAAAAAACTCACTTTCATCCGCTTTTAAAAAAATTAAATATCTCAAAAATCGTTACGCGAAACGAATCATACCATCGCGACGAGAATTAAATCATCTCCCTATAAAAGGTACTTCGGTATACTTTGGCCCTTTTTTTTTTTTTTTTTTTTTTTTTTTTTTTTTTTTTTTTTTTTTCAAATTATTTATGTGAGTGTTGAAAATTGAAATTTCTAACTTGAAAATTCACATCTGATTTATAAAATCAAAGTTAGATTTGTTATTTTAAACATCATAACGTGATTTATTATACCGGAATGAAAGTATAAGCCTTAGTTGTAAATGGGCTTATTGGCCCATTCTAGTATCCACAAGAAAAGATTTTTTTAGAGATCGCAACATGTTTCTAACACATTGGGTTTTGTCCAGAAGCCATAAAAAAATAAAAGAATTTTGAATTCATTCGAAATATTTCTATTTTCTACCATAGTTACCATATATTTCTTTGCGAATGGTCCGATCTGTTTTACTAAGGTGGACAAGTACGAGTTGAGGTGAGTATAAGTTTGGTGAGACGACCTAGCATAATTCTGGCTCCTTTCGATAGCTAGACGCATGTTCCTGATGCAAAGCTCGAGCTCACCTCGAGAGAGTTGGAATATAACTCAAAAGATATTAGTAATAAGTAACTGTACCTTGATGTTAAGGCTCAATTATGTTCGACTTCAACAACTCGATTGCTTGTTTGCATACATATATGAATACTTCATGCTAGTTTGAATACTTCATGCTAGTTTGAGTTGAGTTCGAGCTCGAATAACTACATAAAAGCTCAACTTATTAGTAATAATAATAATATGAAATATCACACTTTCTTTGTATTAATTACTTATAACACTCTTGATTGTGAATCAAGTTATTTAAAAGTATGAAAACTTAACATAAAGTCTTAATTGATTCAAAAAGAGTCGATATATGTTATGCTCAATGATGGGTGATAAATGGGGTTACGAAGTAAGCCTTTCGACCTAGCACCTTTTTGTTACCAGTAAAGCTGGCAGACATCGGTGTCATGGCGGTTGGCACGTTGGCTCCCAACAACAATGAGTTACACTACCACTGCAGCATGCTATGCCTTCCACCACCACCGTTGTCGTCCCTAAAAATAAAAGCATCAAACCGAGCACAAGTAACCCCATGTTCTTATTACCGCCAGCCATTGTTCTTATTTTTTAAGCTCTATAATTGTATATGCACAACATTAATGAACTTGATCATCTATTTATGTACACAAATACAAGCATATGTACTTAGGATCAATAAATACTATGTTCATTGATTTGTCCATTCATACTTTGTATTTTCCTTTAAGGTTAAAATAATCATTGTGTGTGTTGTGTTTCTACCTAAGTCGATCGGCTACAAATGATTCCACACATCAACAAGGTTAAAATGGTATCGGGTTTTTTCTTGTTTCATTGTAGTGCGTGGTTTGAACATATGTATCATTTATGGATTTGAACTTGGTTTTCAAAATATAGCAAGGCATAATAGAAACAAGTAGCTAATTCACCTCTGCGGCAATAGATAGGTTTAATCCCCATCTTTGTCATCCCCAAAAATAAAAGCATTAAACCGATCACAATCAACCCGATTTTTTTCTTCTTATCCTGGCTCTATATTCATACATACACAACAACGAGCATCTATATATATAAACACTTCTTATCCATGCAATACGTACGTAAAATCAATAGGAAACATTTAACTTGTAGGCAAATTTAGCTTATGTAAAATACCATGTTCATATTTTGTACCTACTTATTTAAGAGTTGTTTATACGCATAACAAAAGTATATTGCAATCAGGGGAACCCGAATCCGAATATGTCTATTCGGGTCGGGTCAATCGGGTTCAAATTTATATTCGAGTCAATCGGGTCAACCTGAATTGACCCGAGTTCTAAACAAGGTCGGGTTCGGGTTCAATATATGTACCTTACTCGGGTTCGGGTCAACCCCAAGTGACCCAAGTTTTTTTTTAAAACGGTCTAGACCCGAACCCGAGTTGACCCGGCCCGAATTGACCCGACCCGAGTTGACCCGAACCTGAATTAACCAGAGTTCTAAACAAGGGCGGGTTCGGTATATATTTTTTGAACCTTGACCTGAATTGACCCGACCCGATTGTCTGAACCCAACCGGGGTCAACCTGAATAAATACCCCTAATTCCAATACGTACTTTCGTGTTTCATTCTCAAATTTATTTATTTATTCTTGTGCTAAAAATAAGCAAAATACATTTGGCTTTTTCTTGTTTTGGTCCATGATGCTTTTGATGGACTTTGGAGTACCATGTACGTGTGTGACTTTTTATGTTTAGCAACAAGACTTAAGATCTATTACCTTCATTTAAAGTCAACACAAGCTGTGTGTAAATGTAAAACCCAAAATTTTAAACTTATTAAATACCCAAAGTACCCCTCTAATTTCGAACTTATGAGAAGAAGAATAGTAAATTAAGACTACATATATACTAGCCTAAGAATTTAAAAACCGTAATATTTGAACAATACACATTTACATCGCTAATAAAGCTTATGATAATATAAAAGTTACATGATTTGTACATATTTGAATATGACGTACGTTTAAATGTTGCTAGGGCCGAGTTACACTTTTATTTTTGTACAGTCAATTTCAAAATTATGGAAAGTAAATTTGTGATAAACATCTCTTAACCACCTCATATTAATCGGCACTAATCACCTCAATCTTCCCTTGATTTCGGCATATTCACCAAATCAATCTTGCCCATGAATTACCACTTTCCTACTTTGTGTCTACCCTATCTCGTTTTTATTTAAAAAGATACTCCACCTACATCGTATCATTTGACCAGTTAGAAAACCAGACACACTTTTTTCCCATTTGTTTCCATACGTACACACACCATCTGACAAAACCATTCGACCCATTTGTCTTGATAATCAGAGGCGACAAGCTTGTTTGAAGGAGGTTTTGATCATGGTACACGTTGGTTCAAAAGGGTATTGTTATTCGTATGATTGGTTCATTCGCGATATGTCTTTAGTTTTGGTATTCTGTTCGTACGATCCAACCGATCAAACTCAAAAACGAGGCACGACTAGGGTATTGAGCAAGAGTGGTTCGTTGTAATCCCTTTCGAATAAGCTTTGATCGTTGGTAGTCATTTGTGGACTCTTGTTCGTAATACCTCGTTGGTCTTCTTTTCACCACGCTAAATCTGGTTCAAGGTATCACCTATCCTCGTCTTGTTTCCTTCTCAGGATGGTCTACAGAGTACGTACATAACATGTAACTATATAAACTACGAATTTGTTATAAAGAAGTAAAAATGAATGAGAAACATTTGTCGCATGAAATCATGAACCGTATGTGGGTCGAGCTTTGTTTGCTTTATACATCTTTAATTTGGCCTTTCGAGACTCGTTTCGATCCAGGTTGTACATTCTAAAACTGGTCATAAACTTAAAGAATTAACGTGGGGCTTGTGTCCTCGTTCATGTGATAACAAGGGTGTGTTGCATGTAAAGTTATGTAATCTGTTGGGCTCATTGAACATATAGGTGCATGCTTGTGTGTTTAATTCGAAACAAAAAAGGTTTTTGCATGCATGTGGCTTATGTAATATTTAAAAATGTGTGTTGTGGGTGATGGGTCGTATATGTACATGATGAGATTTGTAAGTATTGTTTATCAATGCTCAACTTTGCAAACAATCTATTGCACGTGCATATTGAAGGACGCATGCATATGTTTTCTTATTTAACAAAGTGAAGTGAACATTGAATTAGTCACATGGCATGTATATGTTAACAAGAATTGAGCAAGTATAGGTGTATGTCGTGCATGGTTTGTAACAAGGGTGAGTTTTTATGCATGTGTGTGTACGTAGTGGTAAAGTATGGGTCGGGTTAAATTGTGCGTGGGTGAATAGTTTGGGTCGTCGCGGTCTAATTTAACGTCAATAATACGTTAATATGTTTATGAATGACGGGTCTAAAATTATCGTCTTAATATAAAATTTTAGTATAAACTTTAAAATAATTATATTTTTTGATAATTTATATTTTGACCATAAACCTTACTAAATTGATGTGTTTAAACCCTAAACTATTATAATTGCCATTTGTGACCCTAATCTATAAAAGTTGCTAGTACGAAAAAGCTACTAAATATGGGAATTCTACTATTTATGGAAACCTTCTAAAATTGTAAACTCTCTAAATAAAGAAATTTACTAAAAATTAGAAAGTCTTCTAAAATGCTTAATACTTAAAGTGGGAAGTTACTAAGCATGGAAAGTTACCAAAAATAGAAAGCTGCTAAATATGGAAAGTTTCTAAAAATGGAAAGATAACTAAAAGAGGTAACTTGAGTAATTCAGACTCGTCTTGATTCGTATCCATTCTCTTCTAGGTTCGGTGAAGCGGGAGTGACCCATTCTCTCTTTGACTTGTGACTTTGCTTGTGCAATTGGACTGAGGTACAAATATTTCGTACTCTTTCAGCAAGAGTACAACTATTTCTCTCATGACTCTTCTCTCTCTCTCTCTTTTATATTACTTGATATTGAACCCTTGATATTGACCCTTGATATTGAACGTTGATATTAAACCTTGACTTGAATCTTTGATTATGACTTGACCACTTGTACTTGACATTGAACCTTGACCCTTGACCCTTCAGTATTTTACCCAGGAGCTACTTGTTGTGGAGTAGCCACAACCATAGCATTGATGCACCAATGTTATGTACTCTAGTGTAGTTGGAGAGATGTACTACACCGTCCCTGATTCTTGTTATCGACTGCTGCTATGATTATTATTATTGGCCTGCAGGGGCGTATGGATGCATCCTAGTCGTGTCGTGTCTTGACTTGTTACTTGCTTGGGCTATGGCCATCTTGATTATGACTTGGACTACATTATATACTTGGTGACTGGGTTTGTGTGCATTGCAACCCCTCACATCTTGGGAGCTAGCTACTCCATCTTGGGATACTTGACTTGATACTTGTTGTGCCTGGGGGTTAAATACTGAAAGCCTTGATATTTGACACTTGATACTTGACACTTGCTAATTCTTGATACTTGACCCTTATTAATTCTTGAAAACCTTGAAACTTGTTAACCCTTGATACTATACTTGTTAAACCTTGATATTATACTTAACCTTTGACATTATATTTGACGATCCTTGAAACTTGTTAATCCTTGCAATTACACTTGACGATTCTTGATACTTAACCTTGGTGACTTTTCATACTTAACCTTGATAGTCCTTTGATATACCTTGTGACACCATATGTAATTTCAATTCGTACTCTCTTGTCTTATTACTTGATGTGCTTGTTATCTTCATATCTGTTCACTGAGCTTTTTATGCTCAGCCGCGTTTTCTTTTTCATGCGGCAGGTACTTAAGCTAGGATGCGGGGTTTAGCTTTGGGAATGAGAGAGTGTGGACCAACCTTAGAGTTCCTTTAAATAATGGACTTTGTTTTATTATTGTATCTTCCTTATTTTGGAATTCATTTGTAACCTTTGTTACTCATTGTATTGTTGAAGTATTAAGCTTGTGTTTTGCTCTGTTGGACACTATTTATTGTGAAATCTTTACCCCTGATGGGTTGGGGTGTGACAACTGGCAAATTAGGGAGCCATTTTGAAAACTCGCATTACGTTAAAGTTCGTTTATAAATTATATTTAAATTTTTATTCGTAACGAACTTATAAAAACCAAAATTTTGGTTGATTATATTTAAAATTTTATGGAATCAATTTGGATTATCGATGTGATGAGAATTTATTTTGAGATTTTATTGGCACTACGTTGACTCCGGCACTAGAATAACCTAACTAAAATTTTATGTCTTGAGTTTACGGACTCGACTATATATATTTATTTATGGAACGTCTCGTGAGATATTAAATGTTTTGAAACGAGTTTCGGGTTTTGGTCCGTGTAAATTACACCTAGCCACCTTACCCTAAATATTAATAATACCCTTAATATTATTATTATTATTATTATTATTATTATTATTATTATTATTATTATTATTATTATTATTATTATTATTATTATTATTATTATTATTATTATTATTATTATTATTAATGTTAGATTAAAAGGAAAGAAAATAAAGTAATAAAAAGAGTATGGCTACAAAATTCGTCCTTATGGTTTCCTGGTTTCACACCACACACAAACAAACACAACCTCTTCAACATCTTGTCACACCCCCAATTTACCTGACTTGCAGCGGAATGGAATACCTGGGGGTGTCTGTCATAGCACCACAGTTACAGTTACATTGAACGACCTAAAGTATCGTTTGGAAAATACTGCATTTGATCATTGAAATAATCCAGAGTTTACAAAATGAGGTCCCCAAAATGTTGCAAGTTTATGAAAACAAGTCCTACTAGATCAAATGTTTACATAAGTGCATGAAATAATGATGAGACGTGTCGACTCCGCGACTCCATGAAGGTCCAAATGCATGTCACATGAGCTACCTTAATAACCTGAAATACATTGCTAAAACGTCAACACGAATGTTGGTGAATTCCATAGGTTTGTAAAATGTAATGATGTACGGCCACCACAAGTAAAAGTGCAAGATAAAAATCTCATGAAAATTGTACAATAGCCTTAAGCTCATGACACCGAAGCTATGACTGATGAAACTATGCCCCTACTAAATGTTTTGCCGAAACACTCAAATGTAAAAGACATGACATGCATCCGCTTACTGTTGGTAATCACTACCACGGATGGAGGCGTCACCCTCGATAGATCTATCCACTCACTCTCGCTTAACGGTAAATTAACGGTTCATGATGTTACAGGGGACTTATCACATGGCAAGGTAACTTAAGCAATGTACATGTTTGAATACTTGGGCTCGTACTAAAATGATTGATGCAATGTATTCCCCCCGTGGGATTTGAAAACAATCAAAAATGTTGAATTGAAAACGGGGCTATGAAAACTCACCTTAACTGATGAAACTGTGATGAAATGAAATGAACACCAATGAACAATTAGCTGCCGCAACCCAATATGATGGTACCATGAACATGTAATGAGCTGAAAAACAAGGCGCGCACACTAGCCGCAACCTAATATGAATGATGAACGATCTACTTTAGATCATGAAATGATGTTATGAATGTCCATGCACATGTTTTCTATACCACTCTACTCTTTGAAAAACACTTGTTGTTATCAAAAGTATATATTCCAAGACTTAGGAAAATTTGGCTATTAGAAAAATAAACTAGTTGTAATATATATACTTATATATATATCGTATGTACCAATGTTTGTGTTGAAATCCTCGGTTTGAAATCCTTGAAATAACGCCTTGTAATAATGAAAATATACTTGTAATCACTAATACATCATTAGTTATGAAATTGGGTACTTGGTTAATATTTCTAGAAAATCTAGAATTTAGTACGTAGAAGTATTATTACTTCTATTAGTGACAAAACGGTCTCATAAAACTAGTCGTGAAATAGTGAATATTAAGAGTTAGGAAAGAAGCTCAGTAGTTTTGAGAAGATTTTCACCATATCTAAAAAGTCACAGAAGTGAAGTTTGTCCATACAAGTCTCGATCATAAAGATAATTAGCCGTCAAGTGAGGTGTTTGGGCTGTTTTGGCAGATTCTGGGCAGTTTTCGGGAAAGTTTGGAAGTCCATAAGTTGTTCGTTATAAATCCTTTTGACAAACGCCTGGATGTTTTGAAAACTAGGCTGGGTGAACTAACTTTTTGTCAATGCTGTAAATTTTCCAGAAATGAGTTTATCAATGAGTAAATTGGCTCTCAACATGATGTCTTACAAAAACTGTTTTTCTATACTTAGTAATATTTTGCTAAAAAGCTGATGGAAATAAATAGAGTTTCGCCGATTTTGAAACGTGTATATCTTGGTCGTTATAAGCTTGTTTTCTACGTTCTTTATATCCCCGAAATCGTGGGACAACATACTAATATATTTTTGATAAGTCGGGATGGCTAGATCAAGTTTTACACCTCAGATTGCCCATTGAAAATCGTGGGACAGCATGTACAATTTTCAGAAAATAGTTTTCGTCGTTAAACTTGCAAAAATCATATCTCCTTCGTTATAAACTCGTTTTAATCCGTTCTTTCGCCTACGGATTCGTTTTTGAAAGTATTTTCTAAAAATTTTGCCAAAGTTTACTTTGTATTTACTGATTTTCCTGCATTTACAAAAATGGGACAGCATGTATATATACTTTGTTAGAAATCCATTTTTCATGTCCAAAACTAGTTTCTACTTCAACCAAATCTCTTGTAAACTTCACAAAACTATACTAATCCTACCATACACCTTCTTAGGGTGCCATGGGCTCCTAACCAAGTTATTATAGCAAGGGAATTCATAAATAAAAAGTTAGGGTTTGTATGTTCCATTTTTGACAAAATAAATGGTGGTATAGCTAGTTGTACATGGTTTTTAGCATGGAACTCATGCAATACAAGTAAATATAAGATGATTCATGTAAAAATAAAGTTGATAACTTACTTGATAAAATGAGATGATTAGATGACTAGAAACCTTGGATTACTTGTGTTTTTGATGCAATATTCTTGATTAGAACCACAAAATGAATAACTTTGGTGCTTTAAACTTTTGAAAACCTTCACTTGTTCTTGATTTGGTGGTGAGGTCGTGGTTTTCATGATGGAGAAGAAGAGGAATGAGCTTTTTGATTCTAAAATTTTAGTATGATTATGTTTAAGAGGTTTTTGGTAGATATTTATCTAATTCCAATGGCATACTTGTAATTATATGGTCAATGTGAAGACTAATGAGGGGGGGCTGCACATGTTAGTTAAATGTGTGTGGGAAGCTTGGTAATCTAGTTCACGGAGTCGGTTTTGGTTCCGTTAATCGCAAAACGTAAAGTTTTAAACCGCGAAACGTAAATTCGGGCATCGTAAAAATATGAAACTTGAAAGAATGACTAAACTTGTCAAAATACTCCATAATAAAATAAAAATGAATGGTAAGTTCCATCGGGTTGCTTGAATGTTGTTAAAACTGGAAACGCGGGTTAAAAACGCGTAATTCGCGTAAAACGCTGAACTGAAAAACGTAAAATTCCAAAATACTGGGTAAATGAATGTAATAACTTTTATGATGATATAATAGATATAAAAATATGTCGGGACCATTGTGGGAATATTTAGATATATTCGTCGTGTATAAACCGGGTGTTAACGTTTATTTATAAATAATTATAAGGAAAACGTTAAATGTATCAAATATATAAATTTGAAAATCCTAAGAGTGGTATAACATGTAAATGACCTACTGATGATATGCAGACTATCTCCAGTCCGTATGAAATGTCTTTACTGATAATGCATGAATTCGCACCTGAACCAATACGGTTACGCGAATTTGAATACCCGTAAACTAAATTTACGATGAAATGTGTAATGCACGTGAATGATGAAATCTTTTCCCGCAATGAATAGTGTTCCGTGAATAGTAAAATTTCTGAATGCTTCTCGGAATGTCAAACTGACACCAAAAATGATGAATAGTAAACTGATGAATAGTGTTTTGATGAATAGTGTTTGATGAATAGTGTTTTTCCAAAGTTCAGGAAATGACCTGAAATGACTTGAAATGGTGAGTTGTGACATTCTTCCCCTCTAAATGGAACTTCGTCCCGAAGTTCAGTTTATGTTGGTATCTGAGAATGTATTGGTGAAAAGGTGATGATATTCGAGAATTCCAGCGAACTCTAACGATAGGAATTCGACTCTGATTCAACTGTTCGACCACTCGGTCCATGATTTCTGTTTGTTCTCCTAACAGGTTTATGTTTGACTTTGGGTTGGATTCCTTTCCAAATGGGATCATGAGTGACTCATCTGAAAGTCATTTTTGGGGATCTGAAAATGTGAAATATGTTCGTGTTATCCTGTTGTTCTCTGACAATGTTCAAGTCTGACGGCCACAATGCCTTCTCTGTCAAAATATAAATGGTCCAGTGTATATTGGTGTAACTTTCCAAGTTTTCTGAACGATAACATGCCTTTCCTAGGCAGAACTTTCTGCTAACTCTGCAGAACTTGAAGTTTTAATGGTTTACGACTTATTGAACTTGTAACTGATTCTTGACTTGTAGAAAATTTCTGGTTATCTCATGAATGCCTACTGAACTAGTGAGTTGAGCTTTTTCTGAGTTTGGCCCATCAATCGATGGTCTGCGCTTCTTAATGTTTTAAATGTGATACTGGTAATATATACTGCTGAATTCTGCCAGAACTCAAGTTTGTATGCTAGTTGGTCGATTCTAAAATGAATCTTAAATGGTCCAATATGCTAAAGGTTCAACTTCTCTTGTTATCCAATTTGTATCATGACAATCCAACGCATTGCTTTTAACTTAATTTGTTCTCCCACTTGAATCCGAATGGTTTGTTATTCAGGATATCCAATCCAAATGATGTGTGTTATGTACCAACCTAACTTCTGCCAGTTTCCCGTTGTTGGTGTGATAACTATTGTTGTAGATGAATTTGATTTATGTTGAGTGATTAGTCCAACCATTTACAAGGTCAATCACTCATGCTCTGAGCATACCTTCCTATGTTTGAATTGTTCTCTCGCTTTGACCATCGTTCTGAGGATGATAGGTGATGTTCACATCTAAATGGGTTTCTGAAGGAAATCCTGAAATGATTACCTGAGGTCCAAGTTGAAACGGTTTCCTTAACAGGAAAAACTGAAATGGGTACAATAAACCTTTGTGACTAATTTCATAACGTTCGGTCCTCCGAACTTGGCGTTATATGAAGGGATAGAATATAGGTAACAATTTGATTCCTTGTGTTTTGTTCCAACGGATGATAAGACATATGTCCTTCTTTGTCTAGTGGGTTTGGTCTCCACTACTGAAGTTCGCGATTAATTTGTGATGTCTTTCCTAATTCCTTCATCACATATTCCAAATATTCTTTATTGTCAAGTCACAAATCCTAAATGCATAAGCGATGTTGTAGGGAAGTTGGTTCTGGAAATTTGTCTCGCGATTGTGAGTTTTGGTTGAAATCTTTTTCTGAATAAATGAATTTAGAAAATGGAGCAGATGATTTACTAAGTAATATTTTTCCTGATGATTCAAAATCCAGTAGTTATGAAATAGGAACTGTTTTCAAACATGTTGTGATTAAGACTGCTTACCAAAGTTTGATGTTTATGTATATTTCTCATTTTACAATAGTGTTGCTAAAGTTTGACCAAAAAGGATTGTACTTGTTCAAAATAGGAATTTCAGAAATCATTTTTCCACAAGGTATGTGATTTATGTAAACGCATCAACTTTATTTAAAAGTGAAAACACTGAAAAGGATAAAATGGTAGAATAGGAAATGTTCGCTTAAATGCATAGATGTCTAACACTTAGTTCCTGAGGTTGGATAATGTCTATTGATGGTTATCTGGCATAACTACAAGCATAGGTATTTAGACTAACTTAAGTTCTGAAATAGTTTATCGTTGTAATTGGCAAGACGAAGGTATCACTTGATGTTGTGTCGATGAATGTCTATTCTGTTTTCCCATGTAGATGAGGAGATATGTTCCGGTTTGATCCCTTGCTTGGTATGAAGGTGAGGTTATCTGAAATTTCTAGACATAATGCCTTAGAGGAATCTACATCGATATTCTTGATTCAAACAATTGTCCTTTGTGAAAAATTACTGCAGGAAAGTTTATGTATGGATGAGGCCATGTTTAAATGAAATGCTCTACAGTCTCAATTAGAAGCTTGGTTTATTTCTATTGTGTTGTCCTGCGGACATCTATATTGAGTTCAATCCTGTAGCTCAGTCTAGCTAGTACTTTTAAATGATAGAATTTGACAGCTAAGTCAAAGATGGTGATTCGGATGGTCTCACGGTGTCTTAGAATTTGTTGTTGAGTTATGAATTCTCTCTCTATATACTTCTAGTCCTGGTTAGTAGTTCTGTAATCCTTTCATTGTTTCTATTGTATAGAGGAATCATGCATGTAATTGATATGGAAAGTCTCTTCTAGGGAAGTCAATGGGAAAATCCAACTTAATGGCTAAGTGAGTGACAGGTAGGGTAAGTATCCAGGGATAGTTCGGCAAAATGGATGTTTATGAAAGAGTTCCTTTGTTTACAAAGCTTTCGAATGAAGATTGTTATTAACAATCCTTTGAAAAGGTAATTATTTCCTTCATGGCATAATCCTTCCTGAATTTTACATAGGTGATCAGGCTATGTATAATTGAGGACTAATGATGCGATGTTGGATTTTTGTCAAAATATCATAACTTTTATCAAAAGTTTTAGATGGTGTTCAACGCATTGTTATAAAAATGGTGTCCTGATGTTTTCTTTCAAGTAACATGAAAATTGCTTCGCGTAATAATAGTAAATACTTGGTGTAATGACAGAAAAATCAATTTATAGGATGGAAATAAAATAGCTTACTTCAGAAATTTTTCTGTAAAACAATTTCCCCATATGATAGTAAAATAGCTTGAATGGTGTATTGGATACGTGAGTGAATCTTGTCGAATGGTTATAGTCTACTAATTCGTCAAATACGAAATCAACCTAATCCCTGATGAGACAATGCTAAAATGTTGCGAAACGATTGAAGTCTGAGCAAATGGAATAGAAAATGGAGTAAACGAAGGTTATGATTATCACCTAGGTAACAAAGGATAGATACTACATTGGATAGGAAAGTGCTTAATACCACTAGGTCATGTCATCGTACCAACGGTAAGTACAAAAGGAAAGATACAACCCTAAAGGCTCGAACTACGGTTTATATATTGAAACAAAGCTCCTCCTGCTGAAGCATTGTTGTTATATTTGATGTTGCTAATATCCTGACGGTTCTCTTTCAACAGCTCACGCTATTCCTCGAGCGATTTAGTCTTGATTCCAAGTTCCTGATTTTTCCTTGTTCCTTAGTTCCGGGCAGTCATTCTTGAAATGCCCAAAGTTTCCACATTTGAAGCAACTCCCTGGGATTTTCTGATTTGTGAGTTTCCTACAATTTTCAGTCCGATGACCCCGCTTCTTGCACACTCCACACGTTTTACTGCAATGACCTCGGTGATGTTGATTACACAGGTTGTAGTAAGGTAACTTTCCAATATACCTTCTCTTTGTGTGCGGTTCTGCAGCAAAGGCTCTATTCATTTCTTGTCCTTTGGGTGATTGTTGAGCAGCATTGCAACCTAGATTGTTGTTCCACACCTTCTGTGGCTAGGATAATAGTAAAAGCTAGTGAGGATATAAATCTGGTCTAGGGACTTCCTGGTGTCCCTCTGTGTGAAATCAGGTTTGTGGCATCATAAGGTCGAGATAGTCCTGAAGTGGTGTCTGAAGTTGCGCATCTATCAAATCTTAGATAATGTAGGTTTTGAACCATTCCTGAAGAATCTGCGGATGTTCCTGTTGAGTCCGTGATATTTGTGTTATCTACTAGGTGTCATCTAGTTCATGGCAAGTGGGAATGGAAAAGGGAAATGACAATGATGGTACCAGTGAATGAAATACTACCCTCTTTCGCGCTACCTCATGACATCTAAGAGGTAAAACTGAAGTACGCACTGTGGGACGACCAATAGTGTAATAAGTAACTGATGGTGGTGATAGTACCTGAGTAGTAAGTGCCCTACTAGTGATGGAAAGAAAACACACTATCTTCCTTGCAATAAGCATCCTAATAAGTCCATTAAGATTAATTCTGAATACACTACCAAAAGGCATTCTATGTACGGGCTGAATGATAGGAAAACCCTGTTCCTATGGCAAATCAATAGTACTAATGGTGGTGTAAATGCAACTGGTGGTATAATGGTAGTGGAAGATGACAAGGCATCTTCAATGTTGGAATCCGATAAAAGAATGTCAGGGTGAGTATCTGAAGACATGTCACTTGTGAACCAGGTCAATAAAATGATATACATATACGGATATGAGTATAAATAACTCGCACAGGGTATGCATGAAACAACATGTATCATGATTATGCACTTATGATGAAATGATGAGATGCTATGCTGATGTGGTTATAGTCTAGGGTCCAAGATACATCCTAGTTCGCTATAACCTTAGCTCTGATGCCAATCTGTCACACCCCCAATTTACCTGACTTGCAGCGGAATGGAATACCTGGGGGTGTCTGTCATAGCACCACAGTTACAGTTACATTGAACGACCTAAAGTATCGTTTGGAAAATACTGCATTTGATCATTGAAATAATCCAGAGTTTACAAAATGAGGTCCCCAAAATGTTGCAAGTTTATGAAAACAAGTCCTACTAGATCAAATGTTTACATAAGTGCATGAAATAATGATGAGACGTGTCGACTCCGCGACTCCATGAAGGTCCAAATGCATGTCACATGAGCTACCTTAATAACCTGAAATACATTGCTAAAACGTCAACACGAATGTTGGTGAATTCCATAGGTTTGTAAAATGTAATGATGTACGGCCACCACAAGTAAAAGTGCAAGATAAAAATCTCATGAAAATTGTACAATAGCCTTAAGCTCATGACACCGAAGCTATGACTGATGAAACTATGCCCCTCCTGAATGTTTTGCCGAAACACTCAAATGTAAAAGACATGACATGCATCCGCTTACTGTTGGTAATCACTACCACGGATGGAGGCGTCACCCTCGATAGATCTATCCACTCACTCTCGCTTAACGGTAAATTAACGGTTCATGATGTTACAGGGGACTTATCACATGGCAAGGTAACTTAAGCAATGTACATGTTTGAATACTTGGGCTCGTACTAAAATGATTGATGCAATGTATTCCCCCCGTGGGATTTGAAAACAATCAAAAATGTTGAATTGAAAACGGGGCTATGAAAACTCACCTTAACTGATGAAACTGTGATGAAATGAAATGAACACCAATGAACAATTAGCTGCCGCAACCCAATATGATGGTACCATGAACATGTAATGAGCTGAAAAACAAGGCGCGCACACTAGCCGCAACCTAATATGAATGATGAACGATCTACTTTAGATCATGAAATGATGTTATGAATGTCCATGCACATGTTTTCTATACCACTCTACTCTTTGAAAAACACTTGTTGTTATCAAAAGTATATATTCCAAGACTTAGGAAAATTTGGCTATTAGAAAAATAAACTAGTTGTAATATATATACTTATATATATATCGTATGTACCAATGTTTGTGTTGAAATCCTCGGTTTGAAATCCTTGAAATAACGCCTTGTAATAATGAAAATATACTTGTAATCACTAATACATCATTAGTTATGAAATTGGGTACTTGGTTAATATTTCTAGAAAATCTAGAATTTAGTACGTAGAAGTATTATTACTTCTATTAGTGACAAAACGGTCTCATAAAACTAGTCGTGAAATAGTGAATATTAAGAGTTAGGAAAGAAGCTCAGTAGTTTTGAGAAGATTTTCACCATATCTAAAAAGTCACAGAAGTGAAGTTTGTCCATACAAGTCTCGATCATAAAGATAATTAGCCGTCAAGTGAGGTGTTTGGGCTGTTTTGGCAGATTCTGGGCAGTTTTCGGGAAAGTTTGGAAGTCCATAAGTTGTTCGTTATAAATCCTTTTGACAAACGCCTGGATGTTTTGAAAACTAGGCTGGGTGAACTAACTTTTTGTCAATGCTGTAAATTTTCCAGAAATGAGTTTATCAATGAGTAAATTGGCTCTCAACATGATGTCTTACAAAAACTGTTTTTCTATACTTAGTAATATTTTGCTAAAAAGCTGATGGAAATAAATAGAGTTTCGCCGATTTTGAAACGTGTATATCTTGGTCGTTATAAGCTTGTTTTCTACGTTCTTTATATCCCCGAAATCGTGGGACAACATACTAATATATTTTTGATAAGTCGGGATGGCTAGATCAAGTTTTACACCTCAGATTGCCCATTGAAAATCGTGGGACAGCATGTACAATTTTCAGAAAATAGTTTTCGTCGTTAAACTTGCAAAAATCATATCTCCTTCGTTATAAACTCGTTTTAATCCGTTCTTTCGCCTACGGATTCGTTTTTGAAAGTATTTTCTAAAAATTTTGCCAAAGTTTACTTTGTATTTACTGATTTTCCTGCATTTACAAAAATGGGACAGCATGTATATATACTTTGTTAGAAATCCATTTTTCATGTCCAAAACTAGTTTCTACTTCAACCAAATCTCTTGTAAACTTCACAAAACTATACTAATCCTACCATACACCTTCTTAGGGTGCCATGGGCTCCTAACCAAGTTATTATAGCAAGGGAATTCATAAATAAAAAGTTAGGGTTTGTATGTTCCATTTTTGACAAAATAAATGGTGGTATAGCTAGTTGTACATGGTTTTTAGCATGGAACTCATGCAATACAAGTAAATATAAGATGATTCATGTAAAAATAAAGTTGATAACTTACTTGATAAAATGAGATGATTAGATGACTAGAAACCTTGGATTACTTGTGTTTTTGATGCAATATTCTTGATTAGAACCACAAAATGAATAACTTTGGTGCTTTAAACTTTTGAAAACCTTCACTTGTTCTTGATTTGGTGGTGAGGTCGTGGTTTTCATGATGGAGAAGAAGAGGAATGAGCTTTTTGATTCTAAAATTTTAGTATGATTATGTTTAAGAGGTTTTTGGTAGATATTTATCTAATTCCAATGGCATACTTGTAATTATATGGTCAATGTGAAGACTAATGAGGGGGGGCTGCACATGTTAGTTAAATGTGTGTGGGAAGCTTGGTAATCTAGTTCACGGAGTCGGTTTTGGTTCCGTTAATCGCAAAACGTAAAGTTTTAAACCGCGAAACGTAAATTCGGGCATCGTAAAAATATGAAACTTGAAAGAATGACTAAACTTGTCAAAATACTCCATAATAAAATAAAAATGAATGGTAAGTTCCATCGGGTTGCTTGAATGTTGTTAAAACTGGAAACGCGGGTTAAAAACGCGTAATTCGCGTAAAACGCTGAACTGAAAAACGTAAAATTCCAAAATACTGGGTAAATGAATGTAATAACTTTTATGATGATATAATAGATATAAAAATATGTCGGGACCATTGTGGGAATATTTAGATATATTCGTCGTGTATAAACCGGGTGTTAACGTTTATTTATAAATAATTATAAGGAAAACGTTAAATGTATCAAATATATAAATTTGAAAATCCTAAGAGTGGTATAACATGTAAATGACCTACTGATGATATGCAGACTATCTCCAGTCCGTATGAAATGTCTTTACTGATAATGCATAAATTCGCACCTGAACCAATACGGTTACGCGAATTTGAATACCCGTAAACTAAATTTACGATGAAATGTGTAATGCACGTGAATGATGAAATCTTTTCCCGCAATGAATAGTGTTCCGTGAATAGTAAAATTTCTGAATGCTTCTCGGAATGTCAAACTGACACCAAAAATGATGAATAGTAAACTGATGAATAGTGTTTTGATGAATAGTGTTTGATGAATAGTGTTTGATGAATAGTGTTTTTCCAAAGTTCGGGAAATGACCTGAAATGACTTGAAATGGTGAGTTGTGACACATCTCATCTCCCTCATCTCTCTCTTTTGCTAAACCTAGCCGCCACCTCCATTCCGGCCAAATCACAGCCTCACCGCCGACCATCAACACTCACGACCACCACCACTCTAATCCCCATCATCTATTCTCTTAGATCCACTACTACCCGCCAATGTTCTGAAAGGCTCAAGGCGCACTAAGGCGCAAAGGAGGTCAAAGAGCCTCGAGTCGAGGCGTAAACCAAGACGCGGGATTCATAAATATGAGGCGCACTATACATTTAGGTTTTTTTTATAACATATGTGACAACTTATGCAGCTTAAATAACACAAAAATATCAATATTCAATGCATAATACAACTTAATAGTTATTACATCTAACAAAAGTTGCATTTAAACCCAAAATATTAAGCAAGCAGCATATCAGAATCCATGAACTATCCTAAATTCCTGAATATACATTACAATATATGAGTTTATGACTTATAAAATTTAACAAATTACCATGTATCAAACTATCAACTATCAACAACAAAAAAATATATAGTTGTTTGGTAACACTTAACACTAAAGAAACAACATTTGCATATGTTAATAAGCTACTATTCTTAGACATTAGATTGCAAAAAAAAAACATAATTCTTTGTTGATTGTGTGTTTTAGTTATTTTCTAAAATATTTGGGTTATAAGATACTTTATAACTTAAATGGCCAAATGTATATAACATGTAAGCCCAAAATGTATCTTACTATTAAGAAAAAAAATGCCAAAACCCCGTTACATCTTCTAAGCGCACAAATCCCCAAGGCGCTAAAGCACAAAAATCCCAAAGGCGCTGCGATTTTTACGGGATTCATGCATGTTGTGAGCCTCGATCTAAAAAAATCGCAAAGGCTAGAGCCTCGTGGGATTTAGGGAGTAGGCGCGCCTGAGGCGCGATTTTTAAAACATTGCTACCCGCGCCCTTTAACCCCTTATTTCATCTCGTTTAAACACCAAGAATCACCACCATCTTCTTGTTTTCGAAGTTTGACACGTATTGGGTTTTAAGGATCAAGGGTAAGACGAGTTTCACTCGTATTTTGGTAAAAACGTGACCCAAGGGTCACGAATTTAACGATATTTGTTTGGTTTATGGGTTAAAACACGAAATACTAATGGGTTTTGATAATATGGGTTAAATAAATCCGTTTGGTATCCGGGTTGTTGCTTGTTTTGTTGGGTCGATTCGTTACACGAGCCATGGCTCACGGTCTCGTGTTGTTCGAGCCCTATGGCTTGATTTCCTTGTTGGGATTTGATCTCGTAGACCTGGTAGCGAGGGTCTTGATTTTGTGGAAGGATTGTTTCAATTGAGTCTTGATTTCTATATGGATACTTGTTGTGGTCCTTGTGATGCCGCGACCAAAGTGGTCTTGGGTTTGAGTCACCTTGACTCGTGGTGTAGCCGAGACCCAAGTGGGTCTCTCGGCACGGGTTTGACTTGGTAAAATCGACCCGGAACACATATATTTTGATGTTTTCTTGTTATTGTTCCATGTTATTGTTGTTGGTTTATCACTGTTGTTTTGTGGTTGTGGACGTATGGAGTGAAAAGGAGGCCGAGACTCTAGTGGTCTCGGTATTGGTTTTGGATATTTATTTTGTTGAGTTGTGTTGACAAGTATGATATAGTATGGGGACCGATTGTGAGACGGTCAAATTAGATGACGGAAATAAGTTAGTCGGGTGCCGTAGTCGGACCCTATTGTTGTAGCACGTGTTATGGGTATTGTTGGACGGAGATTGATTACTTGATTTTGTTGTTTATTATTGTTTGGACTTGGACAATGAGCCGAGAGTGATGACTCGGACATGTGACCATCTCTTATGACTCGATAAATATTTATAATCAAACGCTAATAATAAAACTCGTAATAATATTATTGGTAATATAAACGTTTATATAAGTATATAGACGTGATAAACGTATATATAAATATATAAATGCGTATATTAAAAATAAAACGATCACGAGTAATATTATAATAACATGACGATAAATATTATACTATGAAAGTAGTGTAATAGATGTCGGGAGCGTTATTATAATTAAACGACTATAAATAACGACGAAATCTTTTACGTTGGATAATTATTAAATAAAATACTTTTTTTTTAAATAAACGAGGAAACTATCGAGTTATACGGGATTGTAGTCACTTGAGTCCAAGTGGGCTTTACTACTTGTTTTATGACTTTTCGTGTTTGTCACGGATATGTGACGTTAATACGTCCATTTACTATAACTATGTAACTTATTTAATCGATGGATTAAATAGGGTCTATCTAGTTATATGAAATGAGCTTATTAATGGGTATTGTATCCTACGACGCCCATAGGTTGTGGTATGTGTACGAGAATAATGAATTACTAAATATCTCGCGAGGTTTGCCAAATTGACGAATTTGGTAAGCTTGACGATATATTTAGGGAATTTATTAAGCTTTGATACTTACCATGTAGAACTTTACGTGCAATATGATTTAGGTTTGGGTATAATCTTAGAGTGATATATTACATAAATAAATATGGGGAGATTATCGAATCGACGGATTTGATAAACTACGATGATTTATTTAAATAATATATTGGGCTAATACTAGACCTATAGATGGTTTTATTATTTATTTTCGTTGTGATTTCTTGGTTTGAGTTGTGTCGACTCACCACCCGCATGGATACCAAACGCCAAACTCCAAACTAATACGAGATTTATACGAGAAATGGATTTTCGGAAGTAAAATGGAATACGTTCGGGTTTGGGAATATTTGATTTTGAGGAAATGATTTCTGAAAGAGTTGACATTGTTAGGTCGTGCCGAGTCCGTAGTTTCCGTCTTTTGAGTTACTATACATCTTACTTCTACCGATTTCTTATTGCTGATTTCTGGACTTGAGGTGAGTCATAGCCCCACTTTTACTCTTGAACTATGTTTTCAATACTTGGGGTGAGAAACGTGCAAATTATTTATGTGGACTATTATCGCTTCTATATTCTTTCTAAAACTTGCTATGCGTATGGACTAGGATGTATTGTCAGCTTTAGTCACATATATTTTGTGTGTACTATTCAAGGTTGGCTTATTTGGAATTGTTAGCTTTAGTCACACGGTTTCGTGTGTACTATTCAAGGTTGGCTTATTTAGATACTATAGTGTGCACCTATAGGTTATTAATACTTCGGAGGTTATCCGAGTATTTATGATATTGCGGGGGTTACCTGAATATCTATGTTAGAGCGGAGGGTATCCGTGTGTTATGTTGGAGCGGAGGGTATCCGCAGGCTTTTAGTGGAATCCTTAGTCTAGCTAGCAAGCGTTGTGCGTATATGTCCACTATATTGAGTTATGAATTTAAACCTATGATCTCACCAGCGAAAGCTGACTTTTAGCACGTTTTCTCAGGAAATTAAGTGATGCTCTATGGATGTTTGGATTGGAGGCTTGGCAATGGCACCGGTTATGGATCTATTTTTCTAAAACTCTGATAAACTATTGTGGACCTATGTTTATTTCTTTTGGGCCTTACTTTGGATAATTCTTGGGATAAATGTAGACTTTAAAACCCGTTTTGGTTGCGTTTTTCTTATGTTTACTTTATCTCGTTCTTTCATGACTTTGAATGGATACCAATCCCCGTAGCACCCCAAAAGCTTGTTGAGTCTTCCGCTGTATCAAATTTTGGGGGTGTTACATGGGGTGTTACAGTAAATCCGGCTAAGATCCGGTTATATCCTTCCAAGACCCGGCTATATCCGCAATGACCCGGTTAGACCCTGCCAAGACCCATTGCCAGCTTCAAATGATTCCGCATATCAACAAGCTTACTGGTATCGGTTTTTTTTTTCTTCTTGTTTCGTTGAACTGCATGGTTTGAGTATATGTATCAATTAAGGATCTTAACTTAGTAGTTTCATACTGTAATATGTATGCAATACTCAGCTTACTGCACTTGGTAAATAAGCTATCTCCGAAAACACGTACACATATTACGAAGGCATGCATATATGTTATCTAACAAAGCTTGATACGAAAGCAAAATGTAGTTTGTTTCAAAGTACATATTTGAATAACTTCAAAAGCTCATATATATAATAGATAGAAGCTTGATTCATTCTCAACCCTCAATGAGACATATCGAGTGTTCATCATACCTTTTTCTTACGAACAATGGTGGTCGGATCGAGCAGGCATAGGTGCCATGGTGGTTGCTAGTGGCGTGTTCAATCCCCATCGTTGTCGTCCCCAAAAATAAAAGCATCAAACCGATCACAATTAAACCTATTTGCTTATTATTACTTCCACCCATTATTCTTACTCTTGAAACGTTCTTCTTGTTGTTCTTAACCTTTGTGTTCATGTATACACAACATAACTAGCATCTACCGATACATGAATACGTACAGAAGATTAATATCAAACATGTAACTCGTAGCCAGCATTAGTTTTTTATTTAACAGCTTATCTCATCCTATAATAAGCAGACACACACAACCAGTTTTCTCCAACGTACTAGTACTTTTTACTCAAAAGTTCTTATTTGTTTTTTAAAAAATGCAATAAGCAGATAATCTAAAGAAATAAGCAATCGTGAAGTACCCTTTTGATATATGTTTATATTATGTGGTATCCATCACTAATCATATATTCCGGTACAATCAGTTTGAATATCTACTCACTAAAAAAACAACCAAGCTTTCTGTTCTAGGTGTGCTATAGATTTAGGACCAAATCACCATGTTATTTTTTGTAACCAATGAATAATTTTAGCAACAACATTTTGGATTATAGATCCATGTACTGTGTTTTAGGACTAAAAAACTTACTCATAAGTATGATACTTTAGGATATGTGGATGATAAGGACTAAAACACTTATAAGTATGATACTTTAGGATATGTGGACGATTAGGACTAAAAAAGCTTGCTCAATCTTGACAGGCGCCAGTTCACGTGTGTTAAGTATTCTTCCAAGTGACCACATCATCAAGTGTTTGGATAGAGCTCGTTACGTGCTTATTTTATAGTAAACAAACACTTTAAAATAACTAAATTAGTTCCTGCTTATATTTTTTTGAGGGTGAAAAGTATGTCAGGTAACGGGTCAAAGTGGGTAGTTTCACCCATTTAACATGTTCGCATCATGTGTTTTCAGCTAATGAAACAGACATGTTAAAAGGAAGCGACAATCCAGTTGGTTAGACCCTTTTATCAAAAAACTTGAATGCATTTTCTCCTTCTTTTTCCATCCTCAAGATTTCTGCAAGTAGTTTATATCTTCGGCCGACGCCCGACGCCCAAGCACCGTCCTGAAATTTCCGATGTCTGTCTGAACCGTCATTTATTTATTATGAAGATTATTTGGGCTTATATAAGCACACGTTCTTTTGAGGAATAAATTCAGAAAGTTTGTGTCCATGATAACTAATGCTCCCGGACACATGCCTGCATTGTTGAAAAACATGTCATTTTGACCCGTAATTCATGTATATGGGCAGAAAAATCAACCCGGTTGATATCAGTTACTCAAAGTATTCAATAGTTCATAAATCGTTTTGCACAGAAACATATCGGTTACACAATATTATCACAAAATTGAACAGTTTTAAGCAGAATAAAAATCCAAAGTTGTGATGATGGAAGTACAAAAGGAAAGCCATTTTCGTTAGTAATGGTGTAAGGGTCATTCTGGTTATTTTCTTAATAAAAATCACTATGGTATGTGTACTATGAAGAATGAAAACAGAAAAAAGAGGACTCCAAAAGTGAAAACTTGAAAATATTGTAGACGAAATGAAATGGTGTGAACACGGCCCAAAGTTTATTTCTAGTATGGACATAAAAATGGGAGGTCAATCCGACCCATTTTCAACTATTCAATTCAAGTTATTGCTTATAGTAACTGGTTACACAATTCAAATTAGATGACAAGTTATCAATTGATATAAACGCAATTCCAAACACCCCTTCGTAACATTACTGCATTACTACCATGGAAGTCTCTGCTTCTTCTTTGTTTCCATCTGCATATCTTCATATGCAATCGCTGTAGCAGCAGATGATTATCCTTCTTGCTTGTTTTAGTCTTAATCAATATCTTCATTTACTTAAACCATATCTCCAAACAACCCTCATCATCCTCGCTTTTATTTGCAAAATAGATTTAGGTAGAATCACTTACACATGCAATATTTTAGGCACATAATATTGTTTTATTTAGGATTGTGAGTAAGAAAACCTGCCATTCACATACCGAAAGTAAGTACGTATTTGATACACGTTAAAAAGCAAAGTATGATTAACGTTTTGGTTAAGAACACGCAAATAAGAATATTAAAACAATTATATGGGATCTAAGTCAGATATCACTAGGATTGCCGCACGATAACCATGGTTGCTATCAATGCTGCGGTTCTTACAGATGGTTCCTAGCCATGTGATTTTGTAATGTCAATGTCTTATTTCATTTTGCTCAATAATGAATTAAGGATGAGTTATTTTCAACACGTTTGAAAAGGATAATATCATTGCCATGCTACACAATTTTTCTGTAAATACACCACTTTTTGGAGGTCAAAAAAATTAGGGGCGAGCATGGTTTGGTTTTGCTTGGTTTTTGCATAAAAGCGAAACCAATCGATAAATATTTGGTTTTTGCTTTTCAGAAACCATGAAGTTTCAGTTTTAATCATGGTTTGGTTATCATTTTTTTCCTCTCCTCCACCTCCATGGCCTTGGTGGAGACCGTCTCCACGGCCATGGTTTCAACTACTAGTGGAGGAAATGGTATTGATATATTTGACGAGGATTTTCGCTCATTAAATATACTGTCACTAGAGTTTCTGCATGATTTCAAAGAAGATGAATAAGGTGAGATAAAAAGACAGTAGTAAAGCACATGCAGATCATTTCAAACATAATTAGTTTACCCACGTCACAAATAAACATTCTACCATATTATCATAAATTGGTTCAACGAAAGTACAGAAAACAAATTAGCTAAATACGTTGTAAATAGAAATAGTAAAACGATCAAACAATGCAAGTGAAGATAGGCAGCTTCTATGGAGAGCAATAAGTAAGTTTAAACACACATTGAGACCATTCACCAACTAAACTTAATGAAGAGCTTGTTAGTGTTTTCCATTCTACTTCGAGACCATTTCTTATTTCACAACATTTGAGGTCCGGCCAATTTCCAGATTTGTTTTCCATCGCCCCAATATCAATTAGCTTCAAGAAGTAATCAGCGGCTTTGAGCCTCATCTGAGATGCGCCTCTAATCCTCTATGTATAGGGGCTGGCAAATAGAAAACAATGCATCAAAGAGGAGTACCGAGTAGTTAATAAACGAGCCTAGCTTGTTTAGGCCTATACTTGACTCAGCTTAGATCATCAACACCCTGTCTGGATCCGCCACTGCTTCTATATAACTTTCGCCACTGCTTGATCCTGAGTTAGATTCACCACTGCTTGATCCTGAATGCAACCTTAAAAACCAAGAAACTACTTTAGCTTATATGGAATTGCGCCATTAGTATGAAATTAAAATGCAATCGACACTAGAGAATCTTTGAAAACAGGTACAATAGTTGCATTTTATCCATGGACGTCTACCATCTTTTTGAAACTCTAACATCTTTAACACAATAAGGGACCAAAAGTGTAGCAAGTTTTATAATGGATACCGTTTATGTAAATTTTGGTATTCAGAGACCAAAAAAGTAATTTTGTATAAAATATAAGGACCATCGTGTGATTTACTTTCTTTTTTCTTTCTTATTTAGAGACCAAAAATGTAATTTAGTATTATTTTGTTCCAATAATTTTTGTTGGACAATATCAAATTCGATATTAAAATAAGAGAAAAATGAATTTAGAAAACAAGGAAAGTGCGTTATTTACTCACCGAAGGTGACGGGTTGTAGAAGCTCAGAAGATGCAGAGATAAGTCTTGGGGGAAGATGCTCTCTTATTATGCCTGCGTTTTTTATAATTAGCTCTTTTAAACATTCTAATTTTCCAAGATTCTCTGGTAGCTTCTCAAGAAGAGCACAATCCTCAAGGTTGAGATAACTCAGATGTTTTAACATACAAATGCTATCTGGAAGATATTTAATCTTTGTAGCCGACAAAGCTAGACTCTCCAGAGATTCTAACTGGCCAATGTCATCAGGCAACTTCTCAAGAAGAGCACATCAATCAAGATCGAGCCACTTCACACCTTTTAGCATGCAGATGCTATCTGGAATAAATTCAATTTTATTACTACTCAAATTTAGCCAAGATACTCTGGTAACTCAAGAAGATCATTGAGTTTGAGAGATTTGAGACATTTCAACATACAAATGTTATCTGGAAGCTTCTCAAGAGAACACTTATACAGATCGAGCGACTTCATACGTTTCAACATACAAATGCTATCTGGAAGATGTTTAATCATTGTAAATGACAAATATAATCTCCAGAGATTCTAACTGGCCAATGTCCTCAGGCAACTTCTCAAGAAGAGTACACCCATCAAGTCCCAGATACTTTAGATGTTTCAACATACAAATGCTATCTGGAAGATGTTTAATCATTGTAAATGACAAATATAGAATCTCCAGAGATTCTAACTGGCCGATGTCCTCAGGCAACTTCTCAAGAAGAGCACAATCCTTAAGGTTGAGATAATTCAGACGTTTTAACATACAAATGCTATCTAGAAGATGTTTAATCTTTGTAGCCGACAAATCTAGACTCTCCAGAGATTCTAACTGGCCAATGTCTTCAGGCAACTTCTTAAGAAGAACACAACCCTTAAGACTGAGATACTTCAGATGTTTCAACATACAAATGCTATCTGGAAGATGTTCTATCTTCTTAGAGTACAAGCAGAGCTCTTCTAGACATTCTAACTGTCCTAGATCTTTGGGAAACTCTAGAATATTTTTGCCACTGAGTGTAAGTTTTTGTAGACATTGTAAACTACAAATCATGTCTGAAAATTTCTCTAAGTCTGTGCAAGCACATAGACCAAAAGAAAGAAGCTTCTCAAAATTTCCAACTGATGACGGTAGATATTCTTCATAAATACAATTAAACTGAAACTTTGGGAGATTACTGTTGGGGTGCAATGGGCATGAATCTAGGGACGTACCATCCAGATATAAAGTATCTGAAGAACAATTAGCCTTGGGCTCACATATACTGTTATACGTAAAAGATTTAAACCACAAACAACTGGGTAAGTTTAAGTTGATAACTTTTCTTAGACATCCAACGGGTGCCTTAATTTCTACCAACTGATCACAATATGCAAGATCTAACTTCTCAAGATTTGGAATCAACTCAAGGTCAAGGCTCCTTAAACTTGATTCACTAAGGTTGAGGATTTTGAGATTTAGACATGCAACAGGCACGTGAAGTTCTACAAAATCAGCACATCTAGAAAGAGATAACGTTTCGAGATTTGGAGTCAACCCCAGGTCAAAGGTTCTTAACTTTGAGTGACTGATATCGAGATGCTTGAGCTTTTGACAACTAAATGGAATGCAAAGTTCTTCTAAATTACCAGAATATTTAAGAGATAATGTCTCAATATTCGGAGTCAACCCAAAGTCAAAGGTCGTCAATTCTGACCCAGAGAGAGAAAGGAATTTGAGTTTTGTTAGAATCTGCCAGCAAAAGTAAGACAAAAAGATTAATATTAACATATTAACAAACCAATAAATTAATAGCTTTATTACGAATTATGCAAAATAACCAATCAACAGTTATTCTACCTTTCTTTCTCCCTCTTCCCAAAGTTGTACCATTCTTCTGCTAGACTCCATTTCAAGTCCAACAAGATTGTTTGCTTGAAATGTTTTGGGTAAATACAAGAAAGGGTAATCCTCACATTTTAGATATTTTAAAGAATTTGTGAAGCATTGCCTGATATCATCAAATCTCAGATCACTTTCAGAATCAAAATATGGAAAGGTCACTTCAGAATATCGAAGTTCCTTCATTTTTCCAAGCCCTTTCAGAAGAATTCTCGAATTTCTTCTCCACATATCAAGTTTTAGACATCTTGTTGCTTTAGTACCCTGCAATCCAATAACAATGTCAGAAGTCAGAACAGATGAAAATGTATTAGTTTTCTCCACCTTACAAGTAAACTGATCTTTACCTTGTCATTAGTCAATATATCTTCAATCTCCTCATCAATCCATAATCGGCTATGTTTGTTAGGCTGGCGTTTACGACGAACAATGTTCTTTCCCATTTCTTCTAAATGGTCATGCATAACTAAAATCGCATAACTAAACCCAAACGGGTCATTCGGGGCTGTTTCGACCCGTCCAGCATAATTGACATATAAACATACTACGAGTAACTCATTTAGGCACATAACGTATAATTATAACACCATTGCATCATAATCCCTAAACCTGGAAAAGGACCTCCTGAGTTTAGTAATCCTCCCAGACGCCTTATCAATGGCGACAGCATATGGAAACCATATGTAACTTGGTTCAGTAACTCTAAAATAGAACATAAATAAGCCCATAAGCTGTTACATAAGTAACACATCATGCAGTTTTAGTTTTAGGGTTTTTGAATTAACTTATGTTGAAGAGCTTATGCAGTTTAGGAGTAATATTGCACAAATCCCAAAAACAATACGATTAAACAGAATATGGAAACCATATATTTGATTAAAATTTTATAATACCGAAATGGGAAACGTGGAATACGAAAATCAATAGGGCAGTCTTACACCTCACCTCATTGACACTAAGACCAAGTGTGTTTTGGTAAATGGTTATCTATGTTTGTCACTTGTTAAGGTGATTGCTAGTTATTTTGGGTGTTATAAGACAAATTTAAAAAACTAGTAATATAAAGCAACCAACATGAGTTTATCCAATTGTCATGAAATGTAGCTAAAATAACAGATAGGAAGCAAAATGATAAGTCAAAGTGCAAATATAGTTAAATAATTTGAGTTAGACATATGATCAAACATGTTATATGCAACAACAATTTTAGAGTTGAAATTGAGAAATTAAACACCACAATTAGCAAACTTCAAATAAATTTTAGTTCATAAAGTAATTAAAGAATACCCGAGCAGGTATGTGGAGAAAGTGTGAGCAGATGAGTTATGATGTGGACAACATGATAATGATAATTGGGGGTGTTTGACCGGTTTCTTATTTTCAAGGGAGGTAAATAAAATTTATATTTTTATATTTTTATAAAAAGATAAAAATAAAGTTTTGTTTAAGAATTTTATATTAGTCTCCTAGCTAAAACACATTTAAGAGTGTTGACACAAAACATACATATGTAGTATTATACTAGACGAGTACCCGTGCATAACAACGAGAGTTTATAGCGACAAATAGTTTATTGATAAAAAAAAGTTTATAGGTTATAAACGAAAAATAATGTTTTGAAACCCGGTTCGACCCGGGTGGTTCAACCGGTTGAACCGTTCCGGTCGAAAAATGGGTCGATTTAAACCGGGTCAACTTGCTAGGTTGGGTTGAAAATGGGTCAAATTAAACCGGGTCAATCCGCCGGGTTTGAAGCGTCCCGGGTCAACCCGGTTTGTGTTTTAATTGGTTGTATTTAATTTGGTTGATATGTTTTTAATTGGTTGTACAATGTGAATAAATCATTGTACTTTTAACTAATGGATAATGTTTTGAAACCCGGTTCGACCCGGGTAGTTCAACCGGTTGAACCGCTCCGGTCGAAAAATGGGTCGATTTAAACCGGGTCAACTTGCTAGGTTGGGTCGAAAACGGGTCAAATTACCGGGTCAACCCGGTTTGTGTTTTAATTGGTTGTATTTAATTTGATAGATATGTTTTTAATTGGTTGTACAATGTGAATAAATTATTGTACTTTTAAGTAATGAGGTGTTTTAATTAGAGTATTAATTACAATAATTTTCTCTCACATTTGACTTTCAATACTCAACTTTTTAAGTTTGACCATTTTTCCATTATAGATAGTATAGATGTGGCATAGGACAAGTCTACAAGGCTGACACACTTTTAAATTACGTAGCAAATTTAAATTCTAAGGCTATGTTTGGCAAAAGTAGTTATAAGAAGTAGCAGTGAGCAGTAGCTATGAGGTGTGAGCAGTAGCTATGAGCTGTAGCAACACCTCACTGCTCATAGCTCATAGCTTCTTAAAAAAGCATTGGAAAAATGAGTTTTCTTAAAAAATAGCAAAGCTCACCGCTTTTTTACCAAACGAACACAAAAAATCAAAAAGCTCATTGCTCACCGCTCACAGCCACAAAAAAGTTCTGCGCCAAACATAGCCTAACTATTTGAGTTAAGGGGTGTAAACGATTCGAGCTTTTTTCGAGTAACTCGAGCTCGTTTGAGCCGAACATTACCGAGTCTCAAGTTCGGAAAAAGAGTTTGAAATGTTTATCGAGCCGAACTCGAGCGATTGCCTAGCTTTTCGAACTTTTTCGTGCTTATACTCCTAAAGTAAATGTACTTATTTAAGGATGTATTGAACTTTTCAAGCCGAGGCCCAAATTTGAACTTTTCTTGTATTTTAATTATAGTTAGTTTAAAAGACACATCATCGTAAATGGTTTACCACAAGTTTAGGTGATTGCGTGGATATATATGTTTCCTAAAGGCATCTTTATATATACTAGTATTATTTGGTAACTACCGTCTAAAAATGTTAGTAACAAGGGAAATAGTACCCGCTGCGTTGTGGCGGGGCTTTTTTTTTTTTACTGCAATTGTAAAAAAAAAATGGTTTTATGGTAACAAAGAGTACATTCAATAAATTTTATCCATTATCTGATATCTTTGTTACAATAAGGCTATTCCAAAAGCAACTAGCTCAAATATAAGAAAGCCTATTCAAAGCAACTTTTATACATTATTATTATTATTATTATTATTATTATTATAAACTCATAGGATTTACAAGAAGTTAGTGAGAATCCGAGATACTAATTGGGCTCTCACTCCTTTAGCTATAGGAAAGCTAATCCTACTAAAGATATGAGCAACAGTACGTGCTCCAATATCTTGGGTCATCGAGAACTTATAGATTCGCTTCAGTAAGGTCACTGCATCCTTCTCAAGTTCCCCAAAAGAACATAAAGAAAAGGGGATAAACCCATATCCAATATTTGCGCACATAGCCTAATACTTGACGCTATTATTATTAAAAACTCAAAGAATAATATAGTTTGAGGGAAGTTTTGCTCAAAGCGTCAAATCACCTATCCAGTGACTTAAAAGACTTCGAGCCATTGGTAAAAAAGATATTTTACAATTAGTTCATAAAATAGGAATGAACTTTTTCAAAGTTTTATTTTTATACGTGAACAATAAAATATTATAATTAAATACAATAAACTTTCATAAAAGAGAAATGCTAGAATCACTCACAAAATCCACACAATACTTTTGGGTACTCGCATGTCCGGTCAGTGGCGAAGCTTGGATTTTGTAAGTGGGGGGTCGGGATCTAAATTTTTTTTTCCTAAGGCTATATTTCAGGTATACCGAAATTTTTGGGGGGTCGAAACCGAATATACCGAAATTTTTCTACACGAAAACTATATACCCCCTACATCGCAAAAAAAATTTCGGGGGGTCGGGCACCCCCCGGCCCCTATGAAGCTTCGCCCCTGTGTCCGGTTACTCGCATGCTAGAATAACCGTAAACCGGACCATAGGTAATAGTTTATTTTGGGTATCCGCATGTCCGGTTACATGTCTAGTACGGTTCGGTTTCGGGTAGTAAAACGAATTGCCCGTCCCGCAGTAGATAATTTAAACTTTTTTTTTTTCTTTGCAAAACAACATAAAATATATATATATTGAAAACTCTTAATCAACAAAAGTTGAGAAAGAGAAAATATTAGAATTGAGCTTTTTGCTAGCATATGAACATGCTAAAAAACTGCTATGACTTAAGCCTAACAAAATAAGCTAACACGTGAACTTTGAAAATGGCCATATGAGCATTGAAGTTGAACAAAACAAAAAGCACATTGAAAATAAGAGAAAAAAAAACATAAAAACGTGGCGCAGGTCTTTTAGCTAGCAATTAACAAGAAAACATTGAAAAGAAATAAAAAAGGTGGCGAAGTTGATGCAATGACTCGAACATGAGAGCTAACGTTTATGAGCTATCATTCATAGCCATCACACCACTCACACCTACAAGCTTTTATCCCATATTTAATATTTATATTTGTGTAAAGAATAATCACCATACACCTTTCTTTAAACTCTTGTTTATATATTATGAAGCATTAATTTTTCACAAAGAGGACAAAACACTTGATCTCTTATATAATTATCATATAGACTTTTTATGTAACTTTTCGTTACATAGTCGGTCACTAGACTTATGGTAATCACTATTTTTGTAATCGCATTGTTACTAATAACTAGTTACTAGTTATCCTACTAAAAAGGATGTAGCAGATAATAAAAGACTACATGTTCCTACTTAATGACACAGACATAAACCAATAATGCACCTAGCTCCTCACACAAAGGTTGTTGAAGTGAACATAAAAGAGACTCATCTTCTATTACTTGGATGTCTTGGGTTCGAGGCTTGCCAATTGGGTTTTCCTTCTAGGCGAAACGGAAAAAAGGAGTGGGGTTTATTCCCCTAAGGCGAAGGTTTGACCCAGTTTGACCCGGCCATTTCTGCTCAAGACCCGGTTTGACCCGGTCCGGCCCATTGTCAGCTTGAAATGATTCGACGTATGAACAAGATTACTGGTAGTTGAGTCAAGTAGATACGTGTTAATAGGGGATTAGTTCGCGCGGTGGTGTACGTTCGTTGTTGTTTATACACTCACTATCACTCAAAGCATCGCAAACAGATGGTAAACGCGGGTGCTTTGTTGTTTTTACATAAGCTTGTAGAAATGGATGTTGATGGTGCAAATAAGTTACAAGAGAGTATAGGTCGCGGGAAGCTATGGGGTGTGTTTGGGTGACCGTAATGATCATACTCGTTCTCAAACGTCTGTATGTATTTATTTTAATTTACAGTTTTGCATTGCTTGTGCATCCTTGTTGTTCATAATTTTATTCTTAGTAATTAATCTTAGTCGAGAGGTCAAGACATTAGGCATTGTTGTTACTTATTAGTTTAAAGTCTACTGAGATATATGTGTTTTATTAATCGGTTTGCTGACCAAACTTTGATTAAGTTGTAATCTTTTTATTACCAAAACTCAATAATACAACAATTAAGGATCTGAACTTACTAGTTTCATACTCAGTACTGCACTTGGTAAATCAGTTATCTCCCGAGCGTTTTTTGTTGTGAACCGAATCACATTGTGTCACCATTTACAATGTATTCATTTATCATGGAAGTCCATGTCACTACACTTCAGTGACTAATCCAATCGGGGAAAAATGGTCTCTGCACAGTACCAAGGAACAGAAACCCTCCACCATTATTCGCATCACATTGCGTCAATGTTTTCGCAAATGAAGTGGGCTCAACCAATGTTACTTCATCATCATAAATATAATCATAATTATTAAAACTGTTTCCAAGTGGGCTCAACCTAATCTTACCAAAAACTTCATCGGTTTCAAAGTCTGCCCGGAACTTAACATCAACCACCCTGCTAAGTACAAAAGCTGGAACCCTAGGCATCCCACTAAAATCTTCAATCGTACGTGCATGTTCAGCTTGTCCTTGTGGAAAATAAGACACCTTTGAATTCGGGAAATGCATTTGAATCATCCCACCAGCACAAGCTTGCCATAATTTTCACTTGTTTCTATATCTCTACCTATTTGAATACTGTTTTCCACTCACAAACACTTACCATCAAATTGATTCAAAAAATCTATTCGTGAGTTTGAGGATACATTTGAAATACTTGTGTGGCTGTGTTAGATACCTACAGTATTATGATACTATGTTCATTGATTTGTCCACTCACAGGCATTGTACTTTTCCGGTTGTATCCGGCCAAGACCCGTTTAGACCCGGCCATAACCCGGCTGACCCGGTCATATCCGGCCGAGACCCGGTTTGACCCGGCATATCCAGTCAAAACCCTGTTAGACCTGGTCATATCTGGCCAAGACCCGGTCGATTCCGGTCAATACCCGGTTAGACCCGGTCAATTCCGGTCAAGATCTGGCTATACCCGGTCATATCCGGCCAAGACCCATATTCGGCTTCAAATGATTCCACAAATCAACAAGGTTACACTGGTATCGGGTTTTTTCTTCATTCGTTATAGTGCATGTTTTGAATCTATGTATTAATTAAGGATCTGAACTCGTAGTTTCATAATATTAATGCAATATTACTCAGTCCACTTGGTAAGCGTTTTGTGAATCGTAAACACAAATTATTAGCACGTTATCGATTTCACAAATATACATATTACGAAGGCATATGTTATCTAACTAAGCTTGATATGAAAGCAAAATGTTGCTTGTTTTAAAGTACATTTTTATATAACATCAAAAGCTCATATATATGATAGATAGAAGCTTGATTCATTCTCTCAACCCTCAGTAAGACATATCGAGTGTTCGTCATACCTTTCTCTCACGAACAATGGTGGCCAGATCGAGCAGGCATAGGTGCCATGGTGGTTGCTAGTGGCGTGTGCAATCCCCATTGTTGTCAAAAAAGTAAGTACGTGAGGTAACGGGTCAAAGTAGGTAGTTTCACCCATTTAACATGTTCGCTTCATGTGTTTTCAGCTAGTGAAATAGACATGTTAAAAGGAAGCGACAATCCAGTTGGTTACTCTTTTATCCAAAAACTTGAATTATTATTGTGATAATATATACGTTTTAATCATATTTCAGTCACTAATTTAAAAAAGTATATCTGATAAAAAAGTTCGACGGCAAACTACCATCCAATGATGATATTGCTTGGAAGATTTTAAGGTCTGCAACAGCTACAGCAATAAAATATGGGACTAGTACGATTTTGATGGGTTGAATTTGTTCCATTAGCCATCAAAGAACGCCAAGTGCATGTATACATTCTTTCATGCTATGTGACTGGTCATAAAGACTTGAAGAAGGCCAAAAATGGATTCCAGCATTCATGAATGCATTTTCTCCTTCTTTTTCCATCCTAGAGATTTCTGCAAGTAGTTTATATCTTCGGCTGACGCCCAAGCACCGCCCTGAAATTTCCGATGTCTCTCTGACAGTCATGTCACCATTATGAAGATTATTTGGGCTTATATAAGCACACGTTCTTTGAGGAATAAATTCAGAAAGTTTGTGTCGTTGTTAGCGGCTGTTGATTATTTGGGCTTATACCGACGTCTTCATTTCAGCTTTCACCAGGAAATATGCACAATGCAATGGTATGTATGGGTTACCTACGTCATTCATCTTATGTGAAATGGAATTTTAGATCATTTAGAAAAAATCTTTTGTTTCATTTTAAAATGAATAAATATGATGTTTTTCTTTAGAGACCGATATTTCTAACCCATTTAAAAAAAAGGATAAAGTCCGTTTGACTTTTATTGATAAGGAATCTAACGGGTCAAATATCTAGTTTAATGATAAGGTAAACGGGTTGAGTAGGGGTGTCATAAAAACCGACTCGACCCGAACCCGAATATGGCTATTCGGGTTGGGTCAATCTGGTCCAAATTTATATTCGGGTCAATCAGGTCAACCTGAATTGACCCGAGTTCTAAACAAGGTCTGGTTCGGGTTTAATATATGTTTCTTACTCGGGTTCGGGTCAACCCGAGTGAACCGAGTTTGATTTTTTTTCTTTCTAATTTTATGTATTTCATGTTTGAACACCAAAATTGTATCATTTTTAAACGGCCTAACCCGAGTTGACCCGACCTGAGTGACCCGAGTTCTAAACAAGGTCGGGTTCGGGTATTTTTTTTTAGCCTTGACCTGAATTGATCCGACACGATTGACTCGAACCTGACCGGGTCAACCCGAATAACACCCCTACTATGAAGTGTATTCAAATTCAAAAAGAGTTGGACGAAACTGTGTTGGTGGGTCCAAACCGACCTTTTGCTTCGCTGATATAAAAATGAATTAAGTATGATGCTTTAACAACTTGGAATTATCCATGACCCTTACTTATAAAAGGAATCATTGTTGCTTGTTTTTCAGCTAGGGTATCAAGCATACAAAAACTTGGAGACTATCAGACCAAATATGGTGCTCTGCAGCTCTTTCTTAACAAAACTATGGAATGGCATGAGTTTCAGTGGGCTATACAAAACGCGCATAAGAATAGACAAGGTCAAGTTAGGTTAAGAAAGGAGATCGACACAATCCATATGTGCCTATCCCATACCAGATTGTATGTGTCAACAACATTAGTTGGTTCTTTTTCCAGGTTGTTAGAGTTAGAGAAACTATAGTGTTCTAAACTGTTATTCACTCAGTCATGCGTGTAAATGCCACGGTTGCTATCAATGCCACGGTTCTTACCGATGGTTCCAAGCAATGTGATTTTGTAATATGTCAATGTCTATTTGAGCACATGTATTTCATCTTGCTCAACAAGGATGACTTATTTTCAACACGTTTGAAAAGGATAATATCATCGCCATGTTACACAATTTTTCTGTAAATACACCACTTTTTGGAGGTCAAAAAATTTAGGGGCGAGCATGGTTTTGTTTTGCTCGGTTTTTGCATAAAAGTGAAACCAATCCATAAATATTCGGTTTTTGCTTTTCAGAAACCATAAAGTTTCAGTTTTAATCACGGTTTGGTTATCATTTTTTTCCTCCTCCACCTCCACGGCCTTGGTGGAGACTGTCTCCACGGCCGTGGTTTCAACCACTAGTGGAGGAAATGGTATTGATGTATTTGATGAGGATTTTCGCTCATTAAATATATTGTCACTAGAGTTTCTGCATGGTTTCAAAGAAGATGAATAACGTGAGAGTGGTGGGATAAAAACACAGCAGTAAAGAACATGCAGATCATTTCACACATAAATTGGTTCAACGAAAGTACAAAAAATAAATTAGCTAAATACGTTGTAAATAGAAATAGTAAAACAATCAAACAATGCAAGTGAAGATAGGCAGCTTCTGTGGAGAGCTTGTTAGTGTTTCCCATTCTCCTTTGAGACCATTTCTTATTTCACAATATTTGAGGTCCGGCCAATTTCCAGATTTGTTTTCCATCGCGCCGCCCCAATATCAATTAGCTTCAAGAAGTAATCAGCGGCTTTGAGCCTCATTTGAAGACGCGCCTCTACGTACAGGGGCTGGCAAATAGAAAACAATGCATCAAAGAGGAGTACCGACTAGTTATTAACAAGCCTAACTTGTTTAGGCCTATACTCGACTAAGCTTAGATCGTTAACACCCTGTCTAGATCCGCCACTGCTTGATCGTGAGTTAGATCTGCCAACCTTAAAAACCAAGAAACTACTTTAGCTTATATGGAATTGCGCCATTAGTATGAAATTAAAATGCAATCGTCAATAGAGAATCTTTGAAAACAGGTACAATAGTTGCATCTTATCCATGGACCGTCTACCATCTTTTTGAAACTTTAACATCTTTAACACAATAAGGGACCAAAAGTGTAACAAGTTTTATAATGGATACCGTTATGTTAATTTTGGTATTTAGAGACCAAAAAATGTAATTTGGTATAACTATAAGGACCATCGTGTAATTTACTTTCTTTTTTCTTTCTACAAAGCTACTAGTATTATTTTGTTCCAATAATTTTTGTTGGCCAATATTGATATTAAAATAAGAGAAAAATGAATTTAGAAAACAAGGAAAGGGTGTTATTTACTCACCGAAGCTCAGAAGATGCAGCTTTAAGTCTTTGGGGAAGATCACTTATTATGCCTGTGTTTTCTATAATTAGCTCTTTTAAACATTCTAATTTTCCAAGATCCTCTGGTAGCTTCTCAAGACGAGCACAATCCTTAAGGTTGAGATAATTCAGATGTTTTAACATACAGATGCTATCTGGAAGATGTTTAATACTTGTAGCCGACAAATTTAGCCTCTCCAGAGATTCTAACTGGCCAATGTCCTCAGGCAACTTCTCAAGAAGAGTACACCAACCAAGGTTCAGATACTTAAGATGTTTCAACATACAAATGCTATCTGGAAGATGTTTTATCTTCTTAGAGTACAACGTGAGCTCTTCTAGACATTCTAACTGTCCTAGATCTTTGGGAAACTCTGGAATATTTTTGCATCTGAGTGTAAGTTTTTGTAGACATTGTAAACTACAAATCATGTCTGAAAATTTCTCAAAGTCCGTGCAAGCACATAGACCAAAAGAAATAAGCTTCTCAATATTTCCAACTGATGACGGTAGATATTCTTTATAACGACAATAAAACCGAAACTTTGGGAGATTACTGTTGGGGTGCAATGGGCATGAATCTTGGGACTCACCATCAAGATATAAAGTATCTGAAGAACAATTAACCTTGGGCTCACATCTACTGTCAAACGTAAAAAATCTAAACCTCAAGCAATGGAATAAGTCTAAGTTGATAAGGTTTCTTAGACATCCAACGGGAGCCTTAATTTCTACCAACTGATCACAATATGTAAGATCTAACTTCTCAAGATTTGGAATCAGCTCAAGGTCAAGGCTCCTCAACCTTGATTCTCTAAGGTTGAGGATTTTGAGATTTGCACATGCAACAGGCACGTGAAGTTCTTCAAATTGAGCACATCCTTCAAGAGATAACGTTTCGAGATTCGGAGTCAACCCCAGGTCAAAGGTTCTTAACTTTGAGTCACTGATATAGAGATGCTTGAGCTTTTGACAACTAAATGGCATGCAAAGTTCTTCTAAATTACCAGAACTTTTAAGAGATAACGTTTCGAGATTCGGAGTCAACCCCAGGTCAAAGGTTCTTAACTTTGAGTGACTGATATCGAGATGCTTGAGCTTTTGACAACTCAATGGCATGCAAAGTTCTTCTAAATTACCAGACCTTTCAAGAGATAACGTCTCAATATTCGGAGTCAACCCAAAGTCAAAGGTCATCAATTTTGACCAAGAGAGAGAAAGGAATTTGAGTTTTTTTAGAACCTGCCAGAAAAATAAGACAAAAAGATTAATATTAGCATATTAACAAACCAATAAATTAATAGCTTTATTACGAATTATGCAAAATAAACAATCAACAGTTATTCTACCTTTCTTTCTCCCTCTTCCCAAAGTTGTACCATCCTGCTATTACCCATATCAAGTCCAACAAGATTGTTTGCTTGAAATGTTTTGGGTAAATGCAAGAAAGGGTAATTCCAACATTGTAGATATCTTAAAGAGTTTGTGAAGCATTGGCTGATATCATCAAATTTCGGATCACTTTTAGAATCAAAATAAAAGTTCACTTCAAGATATCGAAGTTCCTTCATTTTTCCAAGACCATTCATAACAATTCTTGACTTTCCTCTCGACAAATCAAGTTTTAGACATCTTGTTGCTTCAGTACCCTACAATTCAAAAACAATATCAGATGTCAGAACAAATGAAAATGTATTATAGTTTTCACCACCTTACAAGTAAACTGATCTTTACCTTGTCATTAGCCAATATATCTTTAATTTCCTCGTAAATCCACAATCGGCTATGTTTGTGAGGCTCATCGGGGTGCTCACGACGAACAATGTTCTTTCCCATTTCTTCTATATGGTCATGCATGCCCAAGCGCCCAAATTCATCAACAGTTATGAGAGATCTCTGCTCAAGAACTTTTAAACCAATTCTAGCATGAAATCCACGGCTTTCAAGAATTCCGATTGCATCTTCTTTCTTCTTGCCTTTCAATATGCATGCAATATCTAGAAATATTTGCTGACAATCATCCTGCAGACCCTTATAGCTTAATTCTAGCATTTCCAGAATCTCCTGTAAGGGACTTTCTTTTAGTCTTTCTATGGCATCTACCCATTCATCCTTGTCGTTATTACCACATAGAAATGAACCCAAGACTTTGACCGTTAAGGGAAGACCAGCAGCATAATGTACAACTTTTACTGACAGCTCTTCGAATCCTTGAAGTGGATTCTCTCTTCCAAATGCATACCTACTAAAGAGGGAAATTGCTTCCTGTTCTGTTAAGAGAGCAATATCACGAATCACTTTCACTCTGTGTGCTTCCAACACTTGCTCATCTCTTGTTGTATCGATATCACAAAACACATTCATTATGTGTGCTACCAACACTTGCTCATTTCTCGTTGTAACGATAATTCTACTTCCCGACTTAAACCAGTTAGGTTCACCGGCTAACGCCTCAAGTTGTTCTATGTCATCCACATCATCTAGAACAAGAAGAACCTTTATACCACGCATCCTCTCTTTCATCATGTTTTTCCCATGAGTAACACAATCTAGGGTGACGCGATCATTTAGCACTTTTGAAAGGACTCGTTCTTGTAAATTCTTCAAACCAAATATAGAGGCTTTTGAAACTTCCCTTACATCTTCAACAAAGATTTTAGCTTCAAACTCATTAGATAGATGATCAAAAACAGCAAGAGCTGTAGTTGTCTTCCCAGCCCCTCCCATGCCCTTGATCCCTATCATGAGAACTTTGTCACTACCCGGTTCTAAAGATGAAACAACATCCTTTACTCGAGTCTCCATGCCGACTAACTTTTCATCAAACTCGAAACTGATGGAGCGTAACTCAAGCGAAATCTCTCCAACAATTTTTTTGATGAATTCAGCTTCGTGCCTGTGTGTATATGTAAAAACAAGATCTGTTTAGCATACATTCATATATGAAGTACATAGAAACATGATAATACTATAATAATAATAATATTTCATCCATGATCCTTTTTAAACACATATTAGCAACATACAAAAGAAACGAATATGGCACACATAGATAGATATGATGAAGGAATTACCCGTCATTAGTGTTCTTCAACTCCCAGCCAGCCAGATCGGCTGCTTCTTTCAGAGCGTCTCTCCATTTCTGAGCTGCCTCTTTCTTTTTATTCTTGGGAAAGGCTTTACGAACAGCCCCACATTGTTTTCGGACTTCGGTGGGTTCCACATCATAGAAAACAGGGTAAGCAGTGTGCTCATCCATCTTCTCGCACTCCATAATCTTGGCAAGCTCATCCAAACACCATGAGGAAGATGCATAGTTTTTGGAAAAAATAATGATGTAAAATTTGGAGTCTTCAATGGCTTTAATTAGCTCATCACCGATAGTTTTCCCTTTATGGATTCTTACATCATCCTTGTAAGTGTAAATCCCTCTTTGTTTAAGAGCTTCATAAAGATGGTCAACAAAGTTCTTGCGAGTGTCTTCACCCCTGAAGCTTAAAAAAACATCATACTTAAACCTCTTTTGAATGGATGAAGTTGAAGTGGACACCTTTATTTTTGGTTCATTTGAGTTAGAAGAAGATGCCATTGAATAAAAGTAGTAATAGATAAAGCCCATTAGCATTAGCATCAGCGTAATTCCTAATGGAGTTATGAATGAAGGATCGGAGGAGAAACGTAATAAAATGCTGAAGGTCGACATTTCTACAAACTGATTGCAAAGAAAAGTGAATACAATGGAAAAAGAAAACAACTTGAAAATGTGAAGGTGATTGGTTAGGTGTAAATTATGATGAAACTGATATGGTTGAAAGAGTTTATGAGAAGAAATTAAGAAACTAGTTCCAGCTGATGCAGTGATGTGTTGATGTTTCTTGAGAAACAGAAGCCACTCCTTTGGTCAATGGAAATGAAAGATAAGATTCAGTGTTTGAAAAGAAAGATGAGCCACTCATATGGTCAATGAGAAAGTAAGATAAGATTCACCAAAAAAAAGGAATAAGCAACCCAATACATCCTCTGGGAAATTGCTTATTCAGTCAAAGTAATTTAACCAAAAACGTGTGTACACATAACTATCCTATACTGGCATTCTAAATTCGTTGGTTGTGGAAATACTTAAATATTTCAGGGTTAACTTTTATAAATAAAAAAAATGTTTCAGGGTTCAAAACCGAATGGTGCATTTTTATTTGACAGCAAGTCACAACCCAATGAGAAATCTTATTGACAGCTCTATTTATAGCATCTTTGTGGGTTTGCTTATGCAAAAAGGGTTATTGCATTCTGACCATCACACAAAGTGGGTGTTTAAAAGTCCTTATCTAAGCGACTAAGCCACCAATCAGATTATATAAGCAACTAAAAAGCAGCTAGTAGGAGGAAAGGGTAAATTGATAATTTATCTGTATCATGCCAGGATGGTCTCTCGGGTTATTTCCTGGTGTTTTCCAACCTTTTGCTAATAATGCATTTACCCTGACTTTATATTCCTCATATTCTCTCTACAATTGATATAATAACAACCTTTAGACTGATACACTAAGTTTTAATTTATTATGCCATAATATACAAAATCTTGCCTTTATTGCTCGATGTTCCTTAACAAACGATTGCTGAAGGTTATCTTTCAGAACTAAAAAAAATAGCGATAGTGTCCCTGAAACATTTAAGTATCGTATATATAAAGCAGTAAGAATTTATAAAGCTGTAAAATGCGCGTATCGTATATATAAAGCAGTAAGAATTTATAAAGCTGTAAAAAAATAGCGATAGTGTCCCTGAAACGTATATATAAAGGTGTAACTGTTTTTGTTTATTGTTTGAAAAGATACCTGTTATTGATAACCTCAGTTTAATGAAGAGTAACACAATGCCGCTCCCTATCGGGATACTGAACAAACTTGGTCTGCACCTCCTGAGTTTAGTAATCCTCCAAGACGCCTTACCAATGGCGATAGCAGTCACTGTTGCATAAGTAACTTGGTTCGTAACTCTAAAATAGAACATAAATAAGCCCATAAGCTGTTACATAAGTAACGCATCATGCAGTTTTAGTTTCGGGGTGTTTGAATTAACTTATGTTGAAGAGCTTATGCAGTTTAGTAATATTGCACAAATCCTAAAAACAATACAATTAAACGATTAAAGAGAATATGGAAACCATATATTTGATTAAAATTTTATAATACCGAAATGGGCAACGTGGAATACGAAAATCAATAGCGCAGTCTTACACCTCACCTCATTGACACTAAGACCAAGTGTCTGAAGCAAATGCTTGAATATCAGAATATGTGTTTTGGTAAATGGTTATCTATGTTCGTCACTTGTTAAGGTGATTGGTAGTTATTTAGGGTGTTATAAGCCAAATTTAAAAAACTACAGTAATATAAAGCAACCAACATGACTTTATTATCCAATTATCATGAAATGTAGCTAAAATAACAGATAGGAAGCAAAATGGTAAGTGAAAGTGCAAATTGGATGATAAAAGTTACTACATGGATACGATCTTATTATAAATTTAGTAACCTCTAGTTAACTAATTTGAGTTAGACATATTATCAAACATGTTATATGCAAGTACAATTTTATGAGTTGAAATTCAACTAATCACAACTAGTAAGTATATAACTGTAACTACAAACCTCTAATGAACATGGCGTATTTTACATGGTACTTTTCCGGTAAGACCCGGTCATTTCCGGTGCAGACCCGGTTAAACCCGGGCAAGACCCATTGTCGGCTCGAAATGATTCATCATATGAACAACTTTGGTCAGTGGTAGTTGAGTCAATTAGACACGTGTTGATAGGTGAAGGTTATTATTGCATCCTTGTTTGATACCTTTACTAGAATCAGGTAGTAACTTTGGGTAGTGGTAGTTGGGGAAAGCCATCGAGTATATCAGATGAATTGTTAAGTCAACTCTCCTGGTAATTCCTTTCGTTTAGTAAATTATTTTTCACAACACTCCCGACTTATATGTGTGTTAGTTGTATTTGTTTTTCGCAATCTCTTACCCGTCAAACATTCCCCCCAAAAATATATAATTTTGACGAAGTATTAATTGAAATAAAGGTTAAAAGTTGTAAAATTTGAACCAAAATAAAATAAACCCACTAAAAATGTAAAAATAAAAACTCATAAAAATATATCAAAATGAATGTTGAATTAAAGAGCACAAAATTCTAGAAAATATGATGAAATTAGATCATAAAAAAATAAATAGATAAAAAGATATTTCAATTTGAAAATAAATGTGATTTTTTAGTTGATAAGTGACACATGTCACTCTATGAGTGGAGCTTCTTATCTTAATTTTTTATGGAGCCCATAACTTAAATGCTTTATATAGTATATATCAAAATGGATTTTGAATTAAAGAGCACAAAATTTTAAAAACTATAGTGAAATTAGATCATAAAAAAAAATAGATAAAAAGATATTTAAATTTGAAAATAAAGATGATTTTTTAGTTGAGAAGTGACACATGTCACTCCATGATTAGAGCTCCTTATCTTAATTTTTGGTGTAGCCTGCAATATAAATGCTTTATATAAAAGCATAGATTAATTAATACCATTAATCTAAAAAAACTGTAAGCTTTGTCCAAAAGTATATAACAAGTGGTATAGTGACCGCCGCGTTGTGGCGGGACTTTTTAAGACGATTTTTTTATTATTGTTTGTATGGTCCTAGAATTGTCGATAAAAGTTGAAATTTTATTAACTCTGTTACTTTATGCTTCCGTTGCTGCAAATTATAATCGAATAATAGTAACTTCCATTTTTTTTTACATCTATTATAAATTGTTTTGCTTGATCATAATGTGTGGGTAAATCGTAATTAAAATGTTGTATATATTTTTATTGGCTTTTTTATTTTAGTTCAGTCTTTAATTTGATTGAAAAAATGGCCTGCTCACTGCACCAAGAATGGACCAAAATGCAAGGGCCAAAGGTATACCATTATTTAAATCATTAATCTGTCGGTGTCAACAACTTTAGAGTAATGTAAACATAGTTGACAATATTCTCCATTATATAAGTTCAAAAACACTATGGTTATATAAATTTTATTTTTTCGTGTACTTCGTCTTTGTATGTTCTTTTTCAACAATAATAATGGTTCTTAACTTCTTATAACTCAAAGAGAAAGATATCATAGCAACATAAATTATGTTTGTAACATAAAGCAAGAAGACTTGATGTCATTGTTTAATCATAACTAGCTCTTATAAAAATACTTTTGTTCTATTAACACTCTTGGAACTTTGGTATTTTGAGCGATAAAAGTCAATGCCCATAACTAAAAGCTAAAACAAATAAGCCCAAAAACCTGCTCAAAGTTAGCCCTTTAGTAATAATATTAAATGATTGTGTTGGCCCATCTCATCTCTTTTAGTATATATATAGTAATGTCCGATCAAAGTGACGACTTTCCGCGACTTGCAACTACTATTTCCTCAAACAATTAAGCTAACCGTCCACAACATTAAGTTCCCAAGTGTAACAATAAACCTCAAAAATGTATGAACACATAAAGGTGGTGGTTTTTAGAGAGAAGGTGGTGGGTTAATTTAGTATGTATCTTGGTTTATACGATATTTTTTTTTCTTAATGTGCGTATGACATATGTAGTGATATCAAATTTATTCGTGTGAACGTATCCATAATTTTTGCCTAACTTGAAAGTGAAATGGGTTTTGGTTAATCTATAATATCAACAAAGCCAAAAATTTAATGGTTAAAATTCACTATTTTTTAGTTGGTAAACCTGAAATGCACTATTTGAATGTGTGTGATTGAGAGTAACTATAACCATAATAAGAATATTATTAAAAAACTAAAAAGAGAAGGAGGAAGAAATTAAAAACGAGTTTGTAAAGCAGATGACTCGAACATGAGATCTACTCTTAATGGGAGATGATCCTTAGCCAACCATACTCAACAATCATATTTCTCAAATACAATTATTTATGAAAAATGTTTTAGATGCCTAAATGTGTGACTAATTTTGAGCCTGAATGGATGTGAAAGTTGTTTATTGGTTTGTGAAAAAAATGGCTTCTTCTGCTGTCACCCAACACTATGGTGACACACAAAAGTAGACATACATTTAGACGCATCAATTAATCATGCCAATCAATGCTCATCGTTTATTAGGAATCTTATTTTAGAAAGACAAAAAGACTATAGAATAGTACAAGTTTAGATATCGTTAAAATTCAGAGAATGTAAATAGGGCTTGACAATAATCAATACCTTTTAAATGAGTCGAGTCGAGTTCTCCTCGTCTAACTTAAAAAAGCTCGATCTCAGCCTTTACTTTTAGTGCTTGCCATTGCTCAATAATTATAAACTAATACAATCGTGAGAAAATTTGTGTGAGCATCATGAATAGTAACCACAACGAATGTAAAACTAAATAATTAAAATTGAATAACTAAACATGTGTTTTTATACCAACATTATAAATAGTGTGAGGCATGGTGTGACGAAGCAGCATGACCTAGCCTCACGCCTTAAATGTCATGCCAAAGTCACGATATTTTTAAGACGTGACTTAAAACGGCACGTAGTATTTATAAATTTATTGAAACGTACGTATCATGAAATCAATTAAGAAATGAAGAATACGGTTTCAATGGCAACAATCAGTTAAGAATCTATAGAGAAAGAAACAAGATTCAAACTGAATTGTTATGTGATAGATGAACAAATGAATTCGTTATCATAAGAGTGATTACAGAGAGAAAGTTATTTGGTTTACAAAAGCTTGATATCAGAAATGAAAGGTAAATGCCTTTTATAAGCTAAAGGTAGAAATGCAGGTTGTGGCACCAAAGTCTAACAACTTATGAATATTTATGATTCTAGCTCTTCGTCTTTTAGGAATGTTGACATTGGATCCTTATTACTTTTGACCCGTAACATTTATATTTTTAAATAGAGAAATCGGAAGAACTTAAAAACTGAATCTTGATGCTTTGATGACTCAAATATGACACCAACAATTTATGAGGGATGATCCTTAGGCTGCCCCCAATAAGCTCCTTCGATCGATCGGTTTTGTCGATCTCAATCGATCGCATCTTCTGTGGAACCTATTGTGTTTGTTTTATTAAAATCAGTGAAACTAGTATTATAAATTTAAAGCTTTCCTTACACATCAAAGTTTTTGGCGCCGTTGTCGGTGACTTAAATTTATTCCTTAAGTGTTTTCAAGTGAATTTAGCAAAAACAAAACTCTATTTTCCCTTCAAATCTGCAAATTGCAAGTTTTATGTAACATCTTTTGCAGAAAATCCGCCGCACAATCAACCTTGTACGCTGCATTTATTCACAGAGCACACAACACCGCCATACTTGTGACCAAGTATGACGCACTCACTCCAATCCGTGACGTTTTTCCTACACTTCACAATCTTTCATAATCTAAACATAAAAACCAAAAAAAATATCTTTTAATCGTTAGAAACTTCTTTCTTTCAAAACAAACACTTCATTAACCCTAAGTCCGTCGTACTCAATCTCATGTATGGCGTACTTATTTCTAATCTTCAAGTACGTCGCACACATATTTGTGTACGCCGCACCTACTTGCTCAGAAAACGAAATTTGTCTGACTTGACTTAAATTTCACTCTCTAAACTTTCGTATTTTCTACACTTGAAAACGTCTGTAGTACCAAAATATAGGACATATATGTTTCGACAAGTATGATCTTCATTCTTAAGAATTATAAACGGACGATGTTCTAATTAGTTACTTGTGAGAGAAAGTCATTGACTAAGATGTACATGGTATAACCAAGGTATCCTCATGATCGTTTTCGATCATTTCTTAAACCATCACAAATCAAATGAGTTCTTAAGAATTGTGAACCCATTAATAACTTTTATCACATCCCTCGTTTTGTCAGTGTAATATTCAATATCCATAAAACTAAACCCATTAAAATGAGATAACTTAATCTATAGTATCGTAAAATAAATAAATAAATAAAAATAAAAAAGTTTATGGTTTAAATTTATTTTTGTTGATTTGTGCATTCAATGCGGGTGAAATGTGTTCAAATTAAACACGAACTTTATGAATACTCACTAACTTAAATTCTTTAGTAATAAAAATTTAATAAAAAAGTACACTTGGTAGGGCTGAGCATCGGGTCAGAACCGACCCGAACCGAAAAAAATCGAGGAGTCGGTCCAGTTCGGTTTTGTCGGTCTAAGTGTATTTGGTATGTTTTTGGGCCGACCCGACCCGAAACCGAAATCATGTAAAACATGAAACCGAAACCGAACCGACGGGCCGTCGGTCCAGTTCGGTTTTTATCTGTTCGGTCAGTTTCATTGATCTGGTTCGATTTTGAACCTTCGGTGCTCAGCTCTAAAGACTTGTTAATAAATCACGGCCGTCCCATGAATTGGTGAAATTTTTGAGGGCCCTGTACGAAATTATATAATGAGGCTTTTCGATAAACAATGTTATATATAAAGTGTCACCATTTATAAGATATAATGCAATTAGTTATCAAAACATTCTAACATAGTACCCATTTAAGATATTTTACCATCTAAATACTCTTTTATTTGTTAAAAATATGTCGACACATGCATATAATTATTAACGGGACAAATTTTGGGGCCCCTTAAAATTTTGAGGCCCTGGGCGGTCGCTCACCTTGCACACCCTCAAAGCCGGTCCTGTAATAAATAGACAACAAAAGAAAAGAGAGAGAAAAAGAATATAAAAAAAGAAAATAAAAAAAAATGAAAATAAATAGACAACAAAAGAAAAGAGAGAGAAAAAGAATATAAAAAAGAGAATAAAAAAAAATGGTGTGGATGATGTAATGATTCGAATATGAGGCCTAACATTTATAAGAGTTCTTGCTTAACCACCGCACCATCCACACTCACAAGTTTTATTCCAAATTTAATTATTTATAGGGATGGGATATATTAACCCTTCCTATTTTTCCTAACCGGACCCTCTCTTTTTTTTTTTTTTTTTTTTTTTTTTTTTGATTTTTTTTTTATAATTTTGCTAATATAAAAAAACTATAAACCTGAAAGTGCGGAACAAAAAATATAAAATTAAATATGTCAAACGCTTCAAACTGTCAAAAATACGAAACAGAAACTGACAAAAAACTATGCTGTAGTAAAAAAAAGGGGGACAAAATGAAAGACAAAAGGAATATTCCCCCGGGAGTCCGGTCAACATATCCCTATTTATATTTGTGTGAAGAACAACCATACACCTATAGTTGTTGTCATATGATGCATTAATTTCTCAGTAGGACAAAACACTTTGATCTCTTGGTGCAATTTAAAAGCTGGGATTTTTCGATCGCGTTCGGCTACGGGGCACGAGATGTTACGTGAAAAAAGTTTTAGGTATATTAAATCTTGTTAAAATCTGTTTAGTTTTTAAATTATACTGTGCTTTAAATACAAATAACTTTAAAGTATTAAACTAAAAACATTAATTTTTTTCGCAAATATTTAAAAAGTTACTTTTAATATTTACAAGTAATGTAAGATATGTACTATTTGTGTTCTCATTGAAATGAAATCAATGCGATGGAATGTTTATCTAAAGGGTCCCTTATCTAAATGCTACATGTGATTAGAAGTCTTTTGCATGTATAATGGAAGTGATTTTAATTTCATATAGCTAAGTTTTGGACGTGTTAGAAAAATAATTATTGTTAAAGACGATTTTGAAGACAGTTGAGATAATTATGAGATAATTATGAAACGTTTTTATTGAATGTCTATGCATTACAAGAGAGTCCTATATATATATATATGGGTTACAATGAGCTTATTTAGGGTAAGATGATAATCCCTACAAATCATCTATCAAAACACAATCAATCCCACAAATCATGCAAACTGATTAGGACTAATCTACACTACAGATATGGAAATACACTAATGAAATATTCGGTCTAACACTCCCCCGCAGTCGGAGCGGGAGGACACCGGACGCTCAGGCTGGAGCGAAATTCTTCAAACAGAGCAGAGGGTAATCCTTTCGTGAAGATGTCTGCATACTGATAGCGAGAAGGAACATGAAGAACCCGAACCTGACCAGTAGCAACCAAGTCTCGAAGAAAATGTATATCAATCTCGATGTGCTTCGTTCGCTGGTGCTGAACCGGATTACAAGATAAGTAGACGGCACTCACGTTGTCACAGTAAACAAGTGTGGCGGAAGACAAAGGTGTATGTAGCTCACGAAGTAAATTTCGTAACCAGCAAGTTTCAGCAACTGCATTGGCAACCCCACGATACTCTGCCTCTGCACTAGAACGAGAGAGCGTCGGTTGATGCTTAGAGGACCATGAGAGTAAGTTGTTTCCAAGAAATACACAATAGCCAGAAGTTGATCGCCTAGTGGTTGGACAACCGGCCCAATCGGCGTCTGAATAAGCAACCAAGGATGTAGTGGAAGATGCAAATAACTGCAACCCATAATCTAATGTACCACGAATATACCGCAAAATCCGTTTAAGAGCGGAGAAATGGGGCTCTTGAGGATCATGCATATGAAGACAAACCTGTTGAACTGCATAAGATATATCCGGTCTAGTGAATGTAAGATACTGTAAAGAACCCGCAAGACTCCGATAAAGAGTCGGATTAGAAACCTGTTCACCATCATCCCCTAGCTTAGACTCAGTATCAACAGGTGTCCGACAGGGGTTACAATTAACCATATTTGCACGTTCCAATACCTCAATAACATATTTCTTCTGAGATAAAAACAATCCTGAAGAATCACGTGTAACAGAGATACTAAGAAAATAATTAAGTGGACCCAAATCTGTCATAGCAAACTCCTGATGTAAGGATCCAATAATCTACTGAAACAAACTCTCAGAAGAAGCTGTAAGAACAATATCATCAACATATAATAATAGGTAAGCAGTATTTGTCCCCTGTCTGTATATAAATAATGATGAGTCACATCGACTATGGGAAAACCCAATCCGAGTGATATAAGATGCAAATCGCTGAAACCAAGCTCTAGGGGCCTGCTTGAGCCCATACAGAGACCGCTGCAATAAACATACATAATCAAGATGCACAGAGTCTCGAAACCCCGGAGGCTGATGCATATAAACTGTCTCAGATAAGTCTCCATGCAAGAAAGCATTCTTGACGTCAAGCTGATGAATTGGCCAATGTCGAGAAGTAGCTAAACTCAGAACAGTCCGAATAGTGCCCGGTTTAACCACTGGACTAAAGGTCTCATCTACATCAACCCCCTCTAATTGATTACTACCATTCGCCACAAGACGAGCCTTGTAGCGACTAAGAGTGCCATCAGCCAAAAACTTATGGCGAAAAAGCCACATAGAACGAAGAATGTTGGCGTCTCTGGGTTTAGGCACTAGAGTCCAAGTTCCGTTCTTAATAAGTGCAGTGTATTCATCATGCATAGCATTTTTCCAATTTGGATTAGTAAACGCATCACGATAGGTTTTTGGTAATGGTGAAACCGAATACACATGCATATTGAGATGCTCAGTAGGACGATTAGTCCCGACACGAAATCGTGTGACCATGGGATGAATCGAGACAGGGTTTGGGTTATGAGGAGGGTCTGGGATAATGTGTTGGTGTTGGTTTATGGGTGGTGATGGATTTGGTGTATGTTGTTGGGCGGCGAGTGGTGTTGGGGATGGGGTTGGGTGTTGGGCTGCATCAGGTTGGGTTGTATTGGAACTGGTGAGAATTGGTGTTGTTGGCTCATTTATGGGTTGAGGGACAGTGGGTTGCACAACGGGGGCGGATGGAATGAATGGAAGATTTATATCTGGTGAGTCATCCAAGAAATTGTATTTGGGTGCCGATGTTGGTTTAGATGTGCCATATGGAAACACAGTTTCATCAAAGGTTACATGGCGAGAAATGATAATTTGATTGGTGTTTAGTTTGAGGCAACGATACCCACGATGATTTGAAGCTTGACCCAAATATATGGAGGGTGTGGCGCGTGCTTCAAGTTTGTGATTAGGATATAAGTGGGGGTAACATAAGCAACCAAATGTATGTATAAGGCTATAATCCGGGTTTTGGCCAAACAGTCGGGTATAAGGGATTTCGTTGGCAATTGCAGTTGAGGGCAAGATATTGAGTAAGTGAATAGCCATATTGAGAGCTTCAACCCAAAATGTTGGTGGAAGGTTGGCTTGAAAATGCAAGGTCCGAATGAGATTATTAATGGTGCGAACCATCCGTTCAGACTTGCCATTTTGTTGTGATGTTTTTGGGGCATGAAAAGCGAAACTGAATCCCATTGTCGGCAAAAAGTGTATGTAGGTTACGGTTGTCAAATTCACCACCATGATCACACTGAAACGACCGGATTTCACACTTAAATTGAGTGTGAACATAATTACGAAATATTACAAATTTAGACAAAACATCAGATTTGTTAATTAAAGGATAAACCCAAACAAAATGCGAATAATGATCCAAGAACAATACATAATATTTGAAACCTGAAAGACTTGGAATTGGTGAAGTCCATACATCTGAGTGAATGATGTCAAAACAAGCATTAACGACAGTATTGGAACTAGCAAATGGAAATCTAACGTGTTTGCCAAGCTGGCAGGCATGACAAAGCACGGGAGGCTTCTCTTTATTACATGAAATGAAATTGTTTGAAACTAGACGACGTAACACTTCGCTTCCTGGATGTCCAAGACGCTTATGCCACGTATGTTGACTGACTAAGAGAGCTTGAGGAATGGGAGACGGGGCTGTGACGGGATAAAGGTCTCCCGTGCTATCACATCGGAGAAGCACCCGACGTGTCATGAAATCTTTGACAAAAAATCCAAAAGGATCAAATTCAACGGTGCAGTTATTTTCACAAACAAACTGACGAACAAATATTAAATTTTTGACAATATGAGGTGTAATAAGTACATTATTTAGGTGAAGGGGACGAAAGGGAGTTGGAAAAATGCTATGACCCGTATTGGTGACAGGAATAGAATGCCCATCACCAACTGAGACAGACGAATACATGCAAGTATTAAAAACATTGCTAAGACTATTAACTGAAGCATTAAGATGTGAGCTCGCACCTGTGTCCATATTCCAGGCACTAGTGGCGTGAGCATGAAGTGTCCCGGCGGTACGATCCTCAAGTGTCACCGCATTAAAAGCACTTGGTAAAATCGGTTCCTGCCGCGGTATTTGACCCGTATGCCCTAAAGTACTCGGTGGACCCAGCTGAAAACCGTGACCAGTTGGACATGTTTGACCTGCTACAGAAACCTGACCCGTGTACCCTTGCTGACCCGGTTGGAGCCCATGGCCCAAGAGAGTATTTTGGTAAACATGTTGGGTCATAGTAAAAGGGTGTGATAACTGGGCTAAGGTGGGAAGTGCTTGGTGGGCCTGGTAATTATGAGTAGACTGATGGGCCTGTGATGGACACGTGAAGCCTGGTGGACCATACGTATATGTTGGGGATGAATAGAATGCTAAAGGTGTGTTATTTCCAGTTGAATGTGGCACACAAGTAGTTGTAGCATTAACAGTGGGAGCATTAGTTGTAGCATTAGGAATAGCTTCATTTGACCCATTAATACCCAATAGCCTCGTTTGACCCATTAACAGTGATACGGATGGGGTTTTGTTTAGTTTAGGGTTTGTATCAGTTTTTGTTTAGTTTAGTTTTTGTAGGTTTTGTAGGGGAGTTGTGTTACAGTGTATGTGAAAGACAAAAGAAGAAGGCTTTGCAGACAATAATACTTGTGACCTTTACACAAGTAACAAAAATTTATACGCGGATTGTGCCTAGCACGAATCACCAACGCATTAACAAGGATGAATAAGAGTATGAACTGATCAGGTTGATGTTTGAAACTGGTGTGAGAGGAGCGGGGTGGAGAGAAAGCAGGAGGGAGAAAGGATCGTATATACTTAAATGCCTGATACCATGAAGACAGTTGAGATAATTATGAGATAATTATGAAACATTTTTATTGAATGTCTATGCATTACAAGAGAGTCCTATATATATGTGGGTTACAATGAGCTTATTTAGGGTAAGATGATAATCCCTACAAATCATCTATCAAAACACAATCAATCCCACAAATCATGCAAACTGATTAGGACTAATCTACACTACAGATATGGAAATACACTAATGAAATATTCGGTCTAACAGATTTAACATTATTCGTTACCTAATCAAATTATTGATTGGTAATGAAATTGATTACAAATGGTAATTTTAGCAAAGTTTTTTGTGGTCTCGCCTTACTGATATTGTGTGAGAAGTTATTAATCAAATAATTATTGATTCAAGTTTTGTTTGTGATATGTGAGATTGATTTGTAATTGTATTAGTTTGTAATCTTTTCTAGCTTCTTGCTAGTGTTCTTAATAAAATTTCCGCCGTTAAAAAAATATATATATTGCGAGATAATAGAATGATTTAAAAAAGAAAAATAGATCTAAATTCTCTAACTATACAGCTAGAGAAAAGTTTAACATAAATCACAAATTCTCTAAATGTTATATATGGACAATTGTTTGCCATTTATTTTTCATCGAATTAAAAAAAAAAAAAAAAAATCACTTTCATTCTTATTTTTAAAAATTAAATATCTCACAAACCGTTAATTTTTTTTAAGTGTTGAAATTTATGAAAAATCAAGCTCACTTATAAAATCACATTTTTTTTAATAAAATCATAGTAGTCCCTGATTTGTTATAAGTTGTAAATGGGCTTATTGGCCCAATCTACTATCCACAAGCAAAGTCTTCTTTTTAGATATTGTATTGTCCCGAAGCCATAAAAAAATTAAAAGAAGTTTGAATTCATTTTGAAATATTTCTAGCATAGTTGCCATATATTTCTTTGCGAATTAAAGTCCGATCTATTTTACTAAGGTGGACAAGTACGAGTTGAAGTGAGTATAAGTTTGGTGACACGACCTAGCGTAATTCTAGCTCCTCCTTTCGATAGGTAGACACATGTTCCTGATGCAAAGCTCGAGCTCACCTCGAGAGAGTTGGAATATAACTCAAACATATTACATAAGTAACTGTACCTTGATGTTAAGGCTCAATTATGTTCGACTTCAACAACTTGATTGCTTGTTTGCATACATATACAGGGACGGAGCCAGGAATTAGGAATAAGGGGGGCCGAAATTTTTTTCTCAAAGGTTAGGGGGTCATTTGCCTATAGTTGCGTCATATGCTTAAATTTTATAAGATAAATAGCAAAGCGATAGGGCGTGTTGGAGGGGGCCGAGCACCCACTGGCTCCCCCACTGTCTCCGCCTCTATACATATATGAATACTTCAAGCTAGTTTGAGTCGAGTTCGAGCTCGAATAACTACATAAAAGCTCAACTTATTAGTAATAATAATAATATGACATAGCAAAATTTCTTTGTATTAATCACTTATAACACTCTTGATTGTGAATCAAGTTATTTAAAAGCATGAAAACATAACATAAAGTCTTGATCTAAAATGAGTCGATAAGCTCAATGATGGGTGATAGATGTGGTTACGAAGTAAGCGTTTCGACCTAGCACCTTTTTGTTACCAGTAAAGCTGGCAGACATTAGTGTCATGGCGGTTGGCACGTTGGCATCCCAACGACAATGATATACATCACCACTGCAGCATGCTATGCCTTCCACCACCACCGTTGTCGTCCCCAACAATAAAAGCATCAAACCGAACACAAGTAACCCCATGTTCTTGTTACCGCAAGCCATTGTTCTAATTTTTTAAGCTCTATGATTGTATATGCACAACATTAATGAACGTGTTCATCTATTTATATACACAAATACAAGCATATGCACTTAGGACTATCATTGTGTGTGTTGTGTTTCTACCTAAGTCGATCGGCTACAAATGATTCCACACATCAACAAGGTTAATATGGTATCGGGTTTTTTCTTGTTTCATTGTCGAGCGTGGTTTGAACGTATGTATCATTTATGGATTTGAACTTGGTAGTTTCAAAATATGTATGCAAATAAGCAATTGGCATAATAGAAACAAGTAGTAAAACCAGCTGCAATTTCATGTTTCATTCTCAAATTTATTTATTTTTCTTGTGCTAAAAATAAGCACCATACATTTTTCTTTATCTTGTTTTGGTCCATGATGCTTTTGATGGACTTTGAAATACTTTGAAGTACCATGTACGTGTCTGACTTTTGATGTTTAGCAACAAGACTTCAGATCTATTACCTTCATATAAAGTCAACACAAGCTGTGTGTAAATCCGACTAAGATCCGTCCAAGACCCGGCTATATCCGCAATGACCCGGTTAGACCCGGCCAAGACCCATTGTCAGCTTCAAATGATTCCGCATATCAACAAGGTTTTTGGTATCGGGGGGTTTTTTTTTCTTGTTTTGTTGAACTGCATGGTTTGAATGTATGTATCAATTAAGGATTTGAACTTAGTAGTTTCATACTGTAATATGTATACAATACTCGGCTTACTGCACTTGGTAAATCAGCTATCTCGATTTTGAGCTTTTTTGTAGTGAACCGAAAACACATACACATATTACAAAAGGCATGCATATATGTTATCTAACAAAGCTTGATATGAAAGCAAAATGTAGTTTGTTTCAAAGTGTTGTCCCAAAGTGTGCGTGTGTGTGAGTCGAAACAGATTTGCAAACAATATAAACTAGATAACGTTATTTCGTCTAACCAATGTAATGTTACATAATCATAAGTATATTGTCACACCCCTAATTTACCTGACTTGCAGCGGAATGGAATACCTGGGGGTGTCTGTCATAGCACCACAGTTACAGTTACATTGAACGACCTAAAGTGTCGTTTGGAAAATACTGCATTTGATCATTGAAATAATCCAGAGTTTACAAAATAAGGTCCCCAAAATGTGTTGCAAGTTTATGAAAACAAGTCCTACTAGATCAAATGTTTACATAAGTGCATGAAATAATGATGAGACGCGTCGACTCCGCGACTCCATGAAGGTCCAAATGCATGTCACATGAGCTACCTTAATAACCTGAAATACATTGCTAAAACGTCAACACGAATGTTGGTGAATTCCATAGGTTTGTAAAATGTAATAATGTACGGCCACCACAAGTAAAAGTGCAAGATAAAAATCTCATGAAAATTGTACAATAGACCTTAAGCTCATGACCCCGAAGCTATGACTGATGTATGCCCCTCCCGAATGTTTTACCAGAACACTCGTAACTGTAAAAGACATGAAATGCATCCGCTTACGGTTGGTAATCACTACCACGGATGGAGGCGTCACCCTCGATAGATCTATCCACTCACTCTCGCTTACCGGCAAATTAACGGTTCATGATAATAAACAGGGGACTTTAACTGATTGGTAAGGCAACTTAAGCAATGTACATATGTTTTGGTACTTGGGCTCGTACTAAAATGTTGATGCAATGTATTCCCCCGTGGGATTTGAAATCAAAATATTGTATTGAAAACGGGGCTATGAAAACTCACCTCTAGCTGATGATACTATGATGATGTGAAATGAACAACCATGAACATGTAATGAGCTGAAAAACAAGGCACGCACACTAGCCGCAACCTAATGTGAATGATGAACGATCTACTTTAGATCACCAAATGATGTTATGAATGTCCATGCACATGTTCCTATACCACTCTACTCTTTGAAAAACACTTGTTATTATCAAAAATATATATTCCAAGACTTAGGAAAAATATGGCTATTAGAAAAATAAAACTAGTTGCAATATATATACTTATATATATATCGTATGTACCAATGTTTGTGTTGAAATCCTCGGTTTGAAATCCTTGATATAACGCCTTGTAGTGATAAAAATATACTTGTAATCACTAATACTTCATTAGTTATGAATTTGGGTACTTGGTTAATATTTCTAGAAAATCTAGAATTTAGTACGTAGTGTTATTATTATTTCTAAAAGCTGCCAATTATAGAGGATTTTTGCCGATATTGAAACGTGAATATCTTTGTCATTATAAGTCCGTTTTACTTGTTCTTTATATCCACGGTTACGTCTTAGTATGTAGTAATATATTTTGGAAAGCTCGGCTCCTCCGGGTTACGTCTAAAGCCTCTTTTTGTCTGATGAAAAACGTCCAACAGCATGTATTTTTCCGGAAAATAGTTTTCGTCAATAAACTTGCAAAAATCATAACTTCTTCGTTATAAACTCTTTTTAATCCGTTCTTTCGCCTACGGATTCGTTTTTGAAAGTATTTTTTAAAAATTTTGCCAAAGTTTCCTTTATGTTTACTGATTTTCCTGGATTTACCAAAATGGGACAGAATGTTTATATAGTTGTTACAAAACCATTTCCAAGGTTCAAAACTAGTTTCTACATCAACCAAAACTCTTGCAAACTCCACAAATCTATTCTAATCCTACCATACACCTTCTTAGGGTGCCATGGGATTCCTAATGACTAGTAATCAAGTTAATTTAACAAGGGAACACCTAAATCACAATCTAGGGTTTGTATGTTCAAAAAGTATACAAAAATAAAGTGGTATAACTAGTTTGTGCATGAAATTAAGCATGAATACCATGAGATACATATGTTAATTAGATGAAAACTTGAAAATAAATTTGAATACTCACTTTGAAATAATAGGTGGTGAGATGATGAGAAACCTTGGATTACTTGTGTTTTTGTGTTATGATTCTTGATTAGGATGATGAAATGAACAACTTTGATGCTTTGTACTTTGAAAAATAACGGATTTTGGTTCATGGATGAAGTTGGATCGTGGTTTTGATGGAAGAGATGAAGAAAAGTGAGCTTTTGATTCATGAAATTATCAAGTGTTATGTTTTGGAGGTTTTTGGTAAATATTATCTAATTTCAATGGCATACTTGTAATTATATGGTCAATGTGAAGACTAATGAGGGGGGGGGGGGGGCTGCACATGTTAGTTAAATGTGTATGAGAAGCTTGGTAATCTAGTTCACGGAGTCGGTTTTGGTTCCATTAATCGCAAAACGTAAAGTTTTAAACCGCGAAACGTAAATTCGGGCATCGTAAAAATATGAAACTTGAAAGAATGACTAAACTTGTCAAAATACTCCATAATAAAATAAAAATGAATGGTAAGTTCCATCAGGTTGCTTGAACGTTAAAACTGGAAACGTGGGTTAAAAACGCGTAATTCGCGTAAAACGCTGAACTGGAAAACGTAAAATTCCAAAATACTGGGTAAATGAATGTAACTTTTATGATGATATAATGGATATAAAAATATGTCGGGACCATTTTGGAAATATTTAGATATATTCGTCGTGTATAAACCGTGTGTTAACGTTTATTTATAAATAATTATAAGGAAAACGTTGAATGTATCAAATATATAAATTTGAAAATCCTAAGAGTGGTATAACATGTGAATGACCTACTGATGATATGCAGACTGTCTCTAGTCCGTATGAAATGTCTTTACTGATAATGAAATGAATTTGCACCTAAACCAATCCGGTTACGCGAATTTGAATACCCGTAAACTAAATTTACGATGAAATGAGTAATGAAAGTGAATAATGAAAACTTTTCCGGCAATGAATAGTGTTCAATGAATAGTAAAATTTCTGAATGCTTTTCTGAATGTCAAACTGACACCAAATATGATGAATAGTAAACTGATGAATAGTGTTTTGATGAATAGTGTTTGATGAATAGTGTTTTTCCAAAGTTCGGGAAATGACCTGAAATGGTGAGTTGTGACAGTCTTCCCCTCTAAAAGGAACTTCGTCCCGAAGTTCAGTTTATGTTGGTCTCTGAAAACATATTGGTGAAAAGGTGATGATATTCGAGAATTCCAGCGAACTCAAACGATATGGATTCGACTCTGTTTCAACTGTTCGACCTAACTGTCCATGATTTTTACTTGTTCTCCTGCAAGGTTTATGTTTGACTTTGGGTTGGATTCCTTTCCAAATGGGATTATGAGTGGCCAATCTGAAATGATGATAATACATGGTTGTGTAATCCTGTTGTTCTCTAACAAGGCTCAAGTCTGACGGCCACTAGGCCTACTCTGTCTGAAATATTACATGGTCCAGTGTATATTGGTGTAACTTTCCAAGTTTTCTGAATGATAACATGCCTTTCCTAGGCAGAACTTTCTGCAGGATCTGACTACCAACTTGAAATTCTAATGGTTTACACTTATCGAACTTGTAACTGATTCTTGACTTGTAGAAAATTCCTGGTTATATCATGAATGCCTACTGGACTAGTGAGTTGAGCTTTTTCTGAGTTTGGCCCATCAATAGATGGTCTGCGCTTCTTAATGTTTTAAATGTGATACTGGTAATATATACTGCTGAATTCTGCCAGAACTCAAGTTTGTATGCTAGTTGGTCGATTCTAAAATGAATCTTAGATGGTCCAATATGCTAAAGGTTCAACCTCTCTTGTTATCCAACTTGTATCATGCCAATCCAAGGCAATGTTTTTAACTTAGTTATCCTCCCACTTGAATCTGGATGGTTTGTTGTTCAGGATATCCAATCCAAATGATGTGTATTATGTACCAACCTAACTTCTGCCAGTTTCTCGCTGTTGGTGTGATAACTATTGTTGTAGATGAATTTGATTTATGTTAAATGATTAGTCCAACCATTTCTAGGGTCAATCACTCATGCTCTGAGCATACTTTCCTATGTTTGAATTGTTCTCTCGCTTTGACCATCGGTCTGAGGATGATAGGTGATGTTCACATCTAAATAGGTTTCTGAAGGAAATCCTGAAATGATTACTTGAAGTCCAAGGTGAATCGGTTTCCTTAACAGGAATAACTAAAATGGGTACAATAAACCTTTGTGACTAATTCCACAACGTTCGGTCCTTCGAACTTGGCGTTATCTGAAAGGGATAGAATATAGGTAACAATTTGATTCCTTGTGATTCGTTCCAACGGATGATAAGACATATGTCCTTCTTTGCCTAGTGGGTTCGGTCTCCACTACTGAAGTTCGTGATTAATTTGTGATGTTCCTCCTAATTCCTTCATCACATACCAAATATTCTTTATTGTCAAGTCACCAATCCTAAATGCATAAGCGATGTTGTAGGGAAAGTGGTTCTGGAAATTTGTCTTGCGATTGTGAGTTTTAGTTGAAATCCTTTTCTGAATAAACGAATTTAGAAAATGGAGCAAATGATTTACTGGGTAATATTTTTCTTGATGATTCAAAATCCAGTAGTTATGAAATAGGAACTGTTTTCAAACATGTTGTGATTAAGATTGCTTACCAAACTTTGATGTTTATGTATATATCTCATTGTACAATAGTGTTGCTAAAGATTGACCAAAATGGATCGTACTTGTTCAAAATAGGAATTTCAGAAATCATTTTTTTCCACAAGGTATGTGATTTATGTAAACGCATCAACTTTATTTAAAAGTGAAAACACTAACAAGGATAAAATGGTAGAATAGGAAATGTTCGCTTAAATGCATATATGTCTTAACATTTAGTTACTGAGGTTGGATAATGCCTATTGGTGGTTATCAGGCATAACTACAAGCATAGGTATTTAGACTAACTTAAGTCCTGAAATATTTTATTGTTGTAATTGTCAAGGCGAACGTATCACTTGATGTTGTGTCGATGAATGTCTATTATGTTTTCCCATGTAGTTGAGGAGATATGTTCTGGTTTGATCCCTTGCTTGGTATGAAGGTGAGGTTATCTGAAATTTCTAGAGACATAATGCCTTACAGGAATCTACATCGATATTCTTGTTTCAAACAATTGTCCTTTGTGAAAACTTACTGCAGGAAAGTTTTTGTATAGATGAGGCCATGTTTAAATGAAATGCTCTACAGTCTCAATTAGAAGCTTGGTTTATTTCTATTGTGTTGTCCTGCGGACATTTATTGAGTTCAATCCTGTAGCTCAGTCTAGCTAGTACCCTTAAATGATAGAATTTGACAACTAAGTCAGAGATGGTGATTCGGATGGTCTCGCAGTATCTTAGAATTTGTTGTTGAGTTATGAATTCTCTCACTATATACTTCTAGTCCTGGTTAGTAGTTCTGTAATCCTTTCGTTGCTTCTATTGTATAGAGGAATCCTGCATGTAATTGATACGGAAATTCTCTCTTAGGGAAGTCAATGGGAAAATCCAACTTAATGGCTAAGTGAGTGACTGGTGGGGTAAGTATCCAGAGATAGTTCGGCAAAAGGGATGTTTATGGAAGAGTTCATTTGTTTACAAAACTTTTAAATGAAGATTGTTATTAACAATCCTTTGAAAAGGTAATTATTTCCTTCATGGCATAATCCTTCCTGAATTTTACATAGGTGATCAGGCTATGTACAATTAAGGACTAATGATGCGATGTTAGATTTTCTGAAAATATCATAACTTTTCTCAAAAGTTTTAGATGGTGTTCAACGCATTGTTATTAAAAATGGTATCCTGATGTTTTCTTTCAAGTAACATGAAAATTGCCTCGCGTAATAACAGTAAATACTTGGTGTAACGACAGAAAAAAAATCAATTTATAGGATGGTAATAAAATAGCTTACTTCAGAAGTTTTTCTGTAAAACAATTTCCCCATATGATAGTAAAATAGCTTGAATGGTGTATTGGATACGTGGGTGAATCTTGTCGAATGGTAATAGTCTACTAATTCGTCAAATACGAAATCAACCTAATCCCTAATAAGACAATGATAAAATGTTGCGAAAGATTGAAGTCTGAGCAATTGGGATAGAAAATGGCGTAAACGATGGTTATGATTATCACAAAGGTAACAAAGGATAGATACTACATTGGAACGAAAAGTGCTTAATACAACTAGGTTATGTCATCGTACCAATGGTAAGTACAAAAGGAAAGATACAACCCTAAAGGGCTCGAAGTACGGTTTATATATTGAAACAAAGCTCCTCCTGCTGAAGCATTGTTGTTATCCTTGATGTTGCTAATATCCTGACGGTTCTCTTTCAACAGCTCACGCTATTCCTTAAGCGATTCAGTCTTGATTCCAAGTTCCTGATTTTCCTTGTTCCTTAGCTCTGGGCAGTCATTCTTGAAATGCCCTAAGTTTCCACATTTGAAGCAACTCCCTGGGGTCTTCTGATTTGTGAGTTTCCTACAGTCCTTAGTCTGATGACCCTGCTTCTTGCACACTCCACACGTTTTACTGCAATGATCTCAGTGATGTTGATTACACAGGTTGCAGTAAGGTAATTTTCCAATATACCTTCTCTTTGTGTGCGGTTCTGCAGCAAAGGCTCTATTCACTTCTTGTCCTTTGGGTGATTGTTGAGCAGCATTGCAACCTAAATTGTTGTTCCACTTCCTTTTATTTTCACTATTGTTTCCTGATGTCTCGGCGTGAACTATGAGTTCCTTTGCATCGATCGCCATTTTGATAGCTTCAGACATGGTATCGGGTTCCCATGCGATGACCAACATAAGAATTTCATTTGAGAGTCCCCCAATGTACTTTTCAAGTTTCTTGCTTTCCGGTTCATCCATTGCAGAACCTAGTCGTGTTAATTCATAAAAATGAGTAGTGTACTCGTCAACATCATTTCCTACAATGGTAAAGTTTAGTGTTTCCTGTTCCTTTGCTCGTAATTCATTTCCTACACAAAATGTTATACCCATCATCCTTCTTAGTTTCTCCCAAGAGTGTGAGTAGGCAGCATCAACTCCCACCATCTTAATATGTTTGGTCCACCATTCCTGTGCATGATCCTGAAAAGTGCATGTGGCAAACTTAACCTTGTCTTCCTTACGACAGTCCCCACATTGAAATATTGTTTCTGTTTCTTCGAACCATTTGAGAAATTCCTTTGTGTCTCTAGTTCCGCTAAAGGAGGGAGGATTGCACCCCATAAATTCCACGTGAGTAAGTTCCTTAGTGAGGGCGGTGGCTATGTTCTTGGCAATGACTTGTCCTACAGCAGCTTGCTTCATGTTTGGAGTGGTTTACTTAAATCTCTCTTCATCAAATCATAAGAGACCATGAGGATATATAGTTAATCAAAGTCATCATATTCACAACACATGAATATAATACATGAAAATTTCGGTCTACGTGAACCGCTATCACAAATAGCACAACCATTTCTTACATAGTAGAGTCACACTTGATATTTTTGTTTGTACAACAATCAAAAGACAACAAGTTCTTTAGACTATGTCCCACACTTTCTGTGGCTAGGATAATAGTAAAAACTAGTGAGGATATAAGTCTGGTCTAGGGACTTCCTGGTGTCCCTCTGTGTGAAATCAGGTTTGTGGCATCATGAGGTCGAGATAGTCCTGAAGTGGTGTCTAAAGTTGTGCATCTATCAAATCTTAGATAATGTAGGTTCTGAACCATTCCTGAAGAATCTGCGGATGTTCCTGTTGAGTCCGTGATATTGGTATTATCTACTAGATGTTATCTAGTTCATGGCAAGTGGGAATGGAAAAGGAAAATGACAATGATGGTACTAGTGAATGGAATACTACCCTCTTTCGCGCTACCTCGCGACATCTAAGAGGTAAAACTAAAGTACGCACTGTGGGACGACCAATAGTGTAATAAGTAACTGATGGTGGTGGTAGTACCTGAGTAGTGAGTGCTCTACTAGTGAAGGAAAGAAAACACACTATCTTCCTTGATATAAGCATCCTAATAAGTCCATTAAGATTAAGTCTGAATACTCTACTAAAAGGCATTCTATGTATAGGTTGAATGATAGGAAAACCCTGTTCCTATGACAAATCAATGGTGCTAATGGTGGTGCAAGTGCAACTGCTGGTATAATGGTAGTGGAAGATGACAAGGCATCTTCAATGTCGGAATCCGGTAAAAGGATGTCAGGGTGAGTATCTGAAGGCATGTCACTAGTGAACCAGGTCAATAAAATGATATACATATACAAATATAAGTATAAATAACTCGCACAGGGTATGCATGAAACAACATGTATCATGATTATGCACTTATGATGAAATGATGAGATGCTATGATGATGTGGTTATAGTCTAGGGTCCAAGATACATCCTAGTTGTAACACCCCCAAAATACCGCAGCGGAAGACTGTGTCATAGGGGTGCTACTTCATAATACAAAGTACAAGGTATAGAAAACGAACTCTAAATGAGACGTTTTGAAAAGTTACCATTCGATTAATAAATTCCGAGTACAAACATGAGTTCCATAATACAATACATAAGAGTTTTAAGACATATCGAATGGTAAAGATAAAAGCATAAGTCTTCAAAACATGCCAAGCGACTCTATGCTCCATGCAACAGCTTATCATCTTATAGACCTGAGACAAACATGCTAAAGTGTCAACACAATGGTTGGTGAGTTCATAGAGTTTGTCTTAAAATAGTTGAAAAGCCTTAAAAGAATGTTCACACAGCAAAGGCATCGTGAATCCACTCAGTTACAAGTCCCGCCATAAGAGACTTGTAACCTGTGTGTTCACAACCCACTGCTAATATATATGGTATAAGACATGTATAAGTTCATCAAGACAATTTAAGCACTTAGAAGTGAGTCTCTACTTCATCTCCGAAGACCTCACTTTTGGGAGCCAATTCCCAAAGACAACTGGGAGTCAATTCCCAAAGACAACTGGGAGCCACTTCCCAAAGTTAACTACTAGCCAATAAATAGAATAACGCAATTAAGTATAACGCAGTCATGTATGTATGCAATCAAGTATAACACAGTCACGTATAAACGTTTTGAGTATTTGTACAAGTAAACAAGTAGTCGAGCATGTGTCTCCCCCAAAGAGTTAAGACAAGTATGAAAAGAGTAGGGGCTATGACTCACCTTAAGCTTAAGTGATGTGAAATCAAAGTGGTAGTCGAATCGTGAAAGTCTCTAAGAGCAGCCTATAATAGAACGTTGCGACTTAGGTTTTGAGTACCGTCTAAGAATACGAAGAATTGCCTATATATGTCTTGCATAATGTTCATGATGTAGTACTTAGTATATAGCGTAAGTCGTTGAATATAAATAGTTTATGAAACATGTATGTTTTGGTATATCGTTTACTACCGTTCGGGCCGACATAATTCAGAAGTCATGTTAGTAAGCGTTCGAGGAGCCAGGACACTTTAACTCGTAAATCCACAACTCAACTCGACGGCTTACATAATGAACTCCTCACATGAGGCTCCCTACTATTGTAGTAGTTGATGAAATATATAGATATAAGTTTTGATCCGAAAAGTTTACATGTCCGATATTTGAATAAACTTAGGAAAGTTTATTTGTACATGAAGATTGTTATTAGGGGTAGTTTATTATAACTTGTATCTCATGTTACTTTAGGTGGAGTAGATCCAAATTGTTTGTTCAAGTTATCGTCAACTCCTTGTTTCATGTTTTCGCCTAAGTAAGTTTATATGGTCATTTAGTCATGGCTTCGCCGTGACCTTGGTCATTTTTCCATGGTCTTGAGACTCAACCTTGGCTTTAGCCATGGTTGTGGTCTCGGCTTTAGGTCATTAGACCTCTTGGTCTTAGTAAATCATAACTATAATATAGTGACTTTGGTCTAAAATGGGCTGTTAAGATTTTGAAGAATTTTATCACTCGGAAAGCATTTTTAGGTCTCGAGCTTCTTTGTTCCTGAACGAAAACGTCGTTCCGGACAACTTTCGTGTTTTAACTTTTTGATGAATCGGACCAGAAGTGGGACTTTCAAAACCATAATTTGATCAGAATTGTATTTGGCAGTTTTGCCGGAAATCTTTGGTAATTTCAAATCGCCATAACTTTTGACTCGTATACTGGTTTTGGGTGGTTCAAATTGCTATGGTTTCCTTGTTAGGTCCTCTACCACAATATGTAACAATCAAATATCATGTTTTTACCATTTTGATCAGGTCTTACCAAGAAATTCATTAGTTTGCTTGTTTACTTGTCATAAGTTAACACATGTATACTAATACTTGTTTTGTCCATTTTTATACATCATGAACTCCATACAAAGACCATATATAGCATGAATGAAACACAAAGAGCATGAAAATGATAATTAACAAGAAAGTATGTTAGGGTTTGCTTACAACTTTTGGCCTTAATGAAAAAGGGAAACTAGGACAAGAACTAGGACTTTGATTGAATAAGCTTTCCTCCACTTTAGTAACCCTTCTACCCTTGTATTCTTGAATGATTTGTGATGAAGGTTTAGGTTACTTGAGTGGATCTAAACTCAAGAGAAATCACCAAAGTATATGAGGTTATGGAAGTGTTTTGGTTACCTTAAAGAAACTAGGGTTTCTATCTTGAAGAAGTACTTGAACCTTGCTAGAAATTGGAAGTAAATAAGCTAAGTATGGTGTGGTTTTGGTGTGGGGATATGCACGGCACAAGGGGGGATGGGGGGGGCTTTTATAGGGTCTTAAGGAGGTTAGTTTTGTTGACTAGTCCAACCTTGGAGGCCAAGGTTAACACATGTAATCATCCTAAGGCTCCTAGCATGAGATCAAGACACACAAGGGCTGAATTCCCCCCCCTAGGTCGGTTCATAAGCTTGGAGGACAAGGTGTGGACTTTTGATGATATTATCCTACTTATATGACTAGTTTTGACTCCGTAAATTGCTAACCGTAAATGATTAAGCCTCAAAACGTAAAACCGGGTGTCGTAAAAATACGGAACTTGAAAGTATTGTTAAACATGTCATTACACTCCATAATAAAATATAAAATGAGTGGTAGGTTCCATTTGGGTGGTAAAACCCTGCTAAAACTGGAAACACGGGTCTAAAACGCGTAATACGTAAAACGTACGAAAGTTGCGTAAAATTGAGAAAAGTAAAATGTAACTTTTCTAATAGGATAATAATGACTTAAAATGACTTATAATGTCTAGGCTGGGCTCAGTCTAGTGTCGGTTGGTGTTAAATGTCTTTTATACCTAAAACCGCAAGCCTAAAAATCAAGGAATGACTTATAAAATCAAGGAATGATTTTTGGTCAAAGGAGGAGGGAAAAATATGTTGACTTTTTCTAATAAGTTGAAAACTCAAATCGTCTTAGAAATGCGGTGCAGGTATAGGCTAGGGTTACGGCTGAGTAAAAACGCTTAAAACTGAAAATTCCAGTTTTTCACGGCCGAGGCTTATTTTGAGTCATGTTTTTCTCAGTCATGATTAATTCTCTAATTAATCATGAGAGTACTAAACATTTTTCTGATGCGGGGTCACTTAACGCGGTCGAGTTTCGTTGTGCGTAGAATTTTTGAATGACGTTTTACCCTAAAACGTATAATTCCGTGTAATTCCTTAATAACTTTCACGAAAATGATCTAACGAATGTCAAACATTTAATTTGCCATGGAAATGATTTATCACTCGAGAATATGAAATAAAAATCAACTTTCGGGAAAATTTCAGGAAAAATGAATAGTAAAAGTGAATAGTAAAATTTTCGGGAATAGAAATAAATCTGAAAATGCGAATTGTTACAGTCTTTACCCCTTCAGGAAACTTCGTCCCGAAGTTTAGTGTGTCTAGGTCTCTTTATCTTAATAACGGCATAACAAAGCTAGATTTTGAACTAGAATAGAATAATATGGTAGGGTAAGATACGTACCCGTTACGCATTGCGGGCCTCCTTAGCACCCAAATAGTATGCTCGACCCCGTGGTGGACTAACATTGTATTCACGCTTTGGGTTATTTTCTTCAAGCATTACTGCTAAAGTTGGGTTATCCAGCACTTGTCTCGGTGCCCTATTCAACTTAGGACAAGTATTTCGGAAGTGGTTTGGGCTGTTGCACTCATGGCATGTCTTTTGGTTGTTTCCTATATTGTCCGCATTCGCCTGCCTTGTAATTGATTTACACTGACTTGCAAAGTGGCCAGACTTCTTGCAATTATAACACACAGGGCATGGCTCAGACCCCTGATGATGATAAGCACATTTAGTACACTTAGGATGTGGACCCTCATACTTTTTCTGATTAGAAAGAGTTGCCGCAAATCCTCTTGCTTTCTTATTGTCAACCATTGTACCCACTTGTTCGCTCGATTCACCCGTTCCCTTCCTTTTGTCACTATTCTTCAAAGTTCCATTCCTAACCATCTCATCTGTTAGGGTCCCTGCTCTTAATATTGCACTTTGAATCGTGGGAGGTTCGGTTGTTTTCACCATCCCACGAATCTCGGGAACAAGGCCATAAATGTACCTCTCAATCCTCTTGGATTCAGGGGTAACCAGATGAGGAACTAGTTTAGCTAGTTCATGAAACCGGTCTGTGTAGGTTGCATGACCAGCCCCTACCATAGAGTGATGCCAAAACTCGTCTTCTAGTTTTTGCATTTCATTAACCGGGCAGTATTCTTCCTTCAGTAGTCCCTTAAAGTCGTCCCATGACATGCCTACAGCTGCTTCTCTAGTCCTTGCTTGAATCTGCATGTTCCACCATGTCAATGCCTTTTCTGATAGCAAGCATGCAGAATATTTTACTCTCTGGTGGATTGCACAGTTACTGATGTCAATCACTGACTCCATCTTCTCGACCCATCGTGTATATGCCAATGCACCTCCTTTGCCATTAAACTCGATTGGTTTGCATGACGTAAATTCCTTATACGTACATCCAGTCCTATGGTTGTTGTTGTTGTTGTTGTTATCATTCCTTCCTCCATCATTTGTAGCGTCATTTATGCTTCCGTGGTTTCCCGAATTGTTCATGTGATTGCCAACTTGTGTGACTATGGTGGGAAGTAGGTTTTGTAGTTGTTGGGCAATAATGGCGGAGACATCTGGATTTCCACCATCGTTACTAGGGTTACTAGTGTCGTGAGCATCTCCTCTACCTCCACGTCCACCAGTTCTTCCACTATCATTACTAGTGTCATGAGTAGTTCCTCTACCTCCACGACCACCAGTTCTTCCACCTCTTGGTGTTGCACCACCTCGGCTAGTGCTACGAGTTACTCTCTTTGGTGCCATGATATCTACAAGGAGGGACATTTTGTCGACGTCAAATATGAGGTGATATTCCTAGACTACTTAGTCTTAAATCTTGTCAATTTGAGTCAGTCGTTGATTAATGTAAGCATGGTCACATATGTCTACGTGAGTCGTGACGCATTTATAATTATGTTGGCCACCATAATTATAATTGCTTCCTTTCACACGTATACATATTTACCAGGCACACATAACTCAACAATTGGTAATACATAATTGGGTAGACTTTCTATCATCCGTTCTTAAGTTGTGAAAGGGTAACATAGTCTGGGTATCTAGAGAAGGTGATATGACGAAATGGACTAGTCGCGCTCGTAGAAAGGTTTGAGTGTCGTACTAGGACATATGAACCACTTCTAGGTATTAGAATCATATAAAGTAAGTATAAGGCAAATCATCAAATCTCTACAGGAAACTAATAATCTTTATTTAACTTAATCTTATGTCTTATCAAACAAGAACTGTCACAAGATTAAGTTAATTAAACAATTATTACTTAGCTCTAAATTTTTGATGACTTGACTATTGTCTGGGGTTTCTTCTAAACAAACAATTAGCAATAAGCATATGCGCATGAAGTGTGTGTAAGGCAAAATAAGAAGGAGAGTCTTAATGTTTATATCAGTTATAGTCTAGGCACTAAATGCAACCTAGTTCTCTATAACCAAGGCTCTGGTACCAATCTGTAACACCCCCAAAATACCGCAGCGGAAGACTGTGTCATAGGGGTGCTACTTTATAATACAAAGTACAAGGTATAGAAAACGAACTCTAAATGAGACGTTTTGAAAAGTTACCATTCGATTAATAAATTCCGAGTACAAACATGAGTTCCATAATACAATACATAAGAGTTTTAAGACATATCGAATGGTAAAGATAAAAGCATAAGTCTTCAAAACATGCCAAGCGACTCTATGCTCCATGCAACAGCTTATCATCTTATAGACCTGAGACAAACATGCTAAAGTGTCAACACAATGGTTGGTGAGTTCATAGAGTTTGTCTTAAAATAGTTGAAAAGCCTTAAAAGAATGTTCACACAGCAAAGGCATCGTGAATCCACTCAGTTACAAGTCCCGCCATAAGAGACTTGTAACCTGTGTGTTCACAACCCACTGCTAATATATATGGTATAAGACATGTATAAGTTCATCAAGACAATTTAAGCACTTAGAAGTGAGTCTCTACTTCATCTCCGAAGACCTCACTTTTGGGAGCCAATTCCCAAAGACAACTGGGAGTCAATTCCCAAAGACAACTGGGAGCCACTTCCCAAAGTTAACTACTAGCCAATAAATAGAATAACGCAATTAAGTATAACGCAGTCATGTATGTATGCAATCAAGTATAACACAGTCACGTATAAACGTTTTGAGTATTTGTACAAGTAAACAAGTAGTCGAGCATGTGTCTCCCCCAAAGAGTTAAGACAAGTATGAAAAGAGTAGGGGCTATGACTCACCTTAAGCTTAAGTGATGTGAAATCAAAGTGGTAGTCGAATCGTGAAAGTCTCTAAGAGCAGCCTATAATAGAACGTTGCGACTTAGGTTTTGAGTACCGTCTAAGAATACGAAGAATTGCCTATATATGTCTTGCATAATGTTCATGATGTAGTACTTAGTATATAGCGTAAGTCGTTGAATATAAATAGTTTATGAAACATGTATGTTTTGGTATATCGTTTACTACCGTTCGGGCCGACATAATTCAGAAGTCATGTTAGTAAGCGTTCGAGGAGCCAGGACACTTTAACTCGTAAATCCACAACTCAACTCGACGGCTTACATAATGAACTCCTCACATGAGGCTCCCTACTATTGTAGTAGTTGATGAAATATATAGATATAAGTTTTGATCCGAAAAGTTTACATGTCCGATATTTGAATAAACTTAGGAAAGTTTATTTGTACATGAAGATTGTTATTAGGGGTAGTTTATTATAACTTGTATCTCATGTTACTTTAGGTGGAGTAGATCCAAATTGTTTGTTCAAGTTATCGTCAACTCCTTGTTTCATGTTTTCGCCTAAGTAAGTTTATATGGTCATTTAGTCATGGCTTCGCCGTGACCTTGGTCATTTTTCCATGGTCTTGAGACTCAACCTTGGCTTTAGCCATGGTTGTGGTCTCGGCTTTAGGTCATTAGACCTCTTGGTCTTAGTAAATCATAACTATAATATAGTGACTTTGGTCTAAAATGGGCTGTTAAGATTTTGAAGAATTTTATCACTCGGAAAGCATTTTTAGGTCTCGAGCTTCTTTGTTCCTGAACGAAAACGTCGTTCCGGACAACTTTCGTGTTTTAACTTTTTGATGAATCGGACCAGAAGTGGGACTTTCAAAACCATAATTTGATCAGAATGGTATTTGGCAGTTTTGCCGGAAATCTTTGGTAATTTCAAATCGCCATAACTTTTGACTCGTATACTCGTTTTGGGTGGTTCAAATTGCTATGGTTTCCTTGTTAGGTCCTCTACCACAATATGCAATAATCAAATATCATGTTTTTACCATTTTGATCAGGTCTTACCAAGAAATTCATTAGTTTGCTTGTTTACTTGTCATAAGTTAACACATGTATACTAATACTTGTTTTGTCCATTTTTATACATCATGAACTCCATACAAAGACCATATATAGCATGAATGAAACACAAAGAGCATGAAAATGATAATTAACAAGAAAGTATGTTAGGGTTTGCTTACAACTTTTGGCCTTAATGAAAAAGGGAAACTAGGACAAGAACTAGGACTTTGATTGAATAAGCTTTCCTCCACTTTAGTAACCCTTCTACCCTTGTATTCTTGAATGATTTGTGATGAAGGTTTAGGTGACTTGAGTGGATCTAAACTCAAGAGAAATCACCAAAGTATATGAGGTTATGGAAGTGTTTTGGTTACCTTAAAGAAACTAGGGTTTCTATCTTGAAGAAGTACTTGAACCTTGCTAGAAATTGGAAGTAAATAAGCTAAGTATGGTGTGGTTTTGGTGTGGGGATATGCACGGCACAAGGGGGGATGGGGGGGCTTTTATAGGGTCATAAGGAGGTTAGTTTTGTTGACTAGTCCAACCTTGGAGGCCAAGGTTAACACATGTAATCATCCTAAGGCTCCTAGCATGAGATCAAGACACACAAGGGCTGAATTCCCCCCCCCCCCTAGGTCGGTTCATAAGCTTGGAGGACAAGGTGTGGACTTTTGATGATATTATCCTACTTATATGACTAGTTTTGACTCCGTAAATTGCTAACCGTAAATGATTAAGCCTCAAAACGTAAAACCGGGTGTCGTAAAAATACGGACCTTGAAAGTATTGTTAAACATGTCATTACACTCCATAATAAAATATAAAATGAGTGGTAGGTTCCATTTGGGTGGTAAAACCCTGCTAAAACTGGAAACACGGGTCTAAAACGCGTAATACGTAAAACGTACGAAAGTTGCGTAAAATTGAGAAAAGTAAAATGTAACTTTTCTAATAGGATAATAATGACTTAAAATGACTTATAATGTCTAGGCTGGGCTCAGTCTAGTGTCGGTTGGTGTTAAATGTCTTTTATACCTAAAACCGCAAGCCTAAAAATCAAGGAATGATTTTTGGTCAAAGGAGGAGGGAAAAATATGTTGACTTTTTCTAATAAGTTGAAAACTCAAATCGTCTTAGAAATGCGGTGCAGGTATAGGCTAGGGTTACGGCTGAGTAAAAACGCTTAAAACTGAAAATTCCAGTTTTTCACGGCCGAGGCTTATTTTGAGTCATGTTTTTCTCAGTCATGATTAATTCTCTAATTAATCATGAGAGTACTAAACATTTTTCTGATGCGGGGTCACTTAACGCGGTCGAGTTTCGTTGTGCGTAGAATTTTTGAATGACGTTTTACCCTAAAACGTATAATTCCGTGTAATTCCTTAATAACTTTCACGAAAATGATCTAACGAATGTCAAACATTTAATTTGCCATGGAAATGATTTATCACTCGAGAATATGAAATAAAAATCAATTTTCGGGAAAATTTCAGGAAAAATGAATAGTAAAAGTGAATAGTAAAATTTTCGGGAATAGAAATAAATCTGAAAATGCGAATTGTTACACTAGTTCACTATAACCTTAGCTCTGATGCCAATCTGTCACACCCCCAATTTACCTGACTTGCAGCGGAATGGAATACATGGGGGTGTCTGTCATAGCACCACAGTTACAGTTACATTGAACGACCTAAAGTGTCGTTTAGAAAATACTGCATTTGATCATTGAAATAATCCAGAGTTTACAAAATATGGTCCCCAAAATGTGTTGCAAGTTTATGAAAACAAGTCCTACTAGATCAAATGTTTACATAAGTGCATGAAATAATGATGAGACGCGTCGACTCCGCGACTCCATGAAGGTCCAAATGCATGTCACATGAGCTACCTTAATAACCTGAAATACATTGCTAAAACATCAACACGAATGTTGGTGAATTCCATAGGTTTGTAAAATGTAATAATGTACGGCCACCACAAGTAAAAGTGCAAGATAAAAATCTCATGAAAATTGTACAATAGACCTTAAGCTCATGACCCCGAAGCTATGACTGATGTATGCCCCTCCCGAATGTTTTACCAGAACACTCGTAACTGTAAAAGACATGAAATGCATCCGCTTACGGTTGGTAATCACTACCACGGATGGAGGCGTCACCCTCGATAGATCTATCCACTCACTCTCGCTTACCGGCAAATTAACGGTTCATGATAATAAACAGGGGACTTTAACTGATTGGTAAGGCAACTTAAGCAATGTACATATGTTTTGGTACTTGGGTTCGTACTAAAATGTTGATGCAATGTATTCCCCCGTGGGATTTGAAATCAAAATATTGTATTGAAAACGGGGCTATGAAAACTCACCTCTAGCTGATGATACTGTGATGATGTGAAATGAACAACCATGAACATGTAATGAGCTGAAAAACAAGGCGCGCACACTAGCCGCAACCTAATGTGAATGATGAACGATCTACTTTAGATCACCAAATGATGTTATGAATGTCCATTCACATGTTCCTATACCACTCTACTCTTTGAAAAACACTTGTTGTTATCAAAAATATATATTCCAAGACTTAGGAAAAATATGGCTATTAGAAAAATAAAACTAGTTGCAATATATATACTTATATATATATCGTATGTACCAATGTTTGTGTTGAAATCCTTGGTTTGAAATCCTTGATATAACGCCTTGTAGTGATAAAAATATACTTGTAATCACTAATACTTCATTAGTTATGAATTTGGGTACTTGGTTAATATTTCTAGAAAATCTAGAATTTAGTACGTAGTGTTATTATTATTTCTAAAAGCTGCCAATTATAGAGGATTTTTGCCGATATTGAAACGTGAATATCTTTGTCGTTATAAGTCCGTTTTACTTGTTCTTTATATCCACGGTTATGTCTTAGTATGTAGTAATATATTTTGGAAAGCTCGGCTCCTCCGGGTTACCTCTAAAGCCTCTTTTTGTCCGATGAAAAACGTCCAACAGCATGTATTTTTCCGGAAAATAGTTTTCGTCAATAAACTTGCAAAAATCATAACTTCTTCGTTATAAACTCTTTTTAATCCGTTCTTTCGCCTACGGATTCATTTTTAAAAGTATTTTCTAAAAATTTTGCCAAAGTTTCCTTTATGTTTACTGATTTTCCTGGATTTACCAAAATGCGACAGAATGTTTATATAGTTGTTACAAAACCATTTCCAAGGTTCAAAACTAGTTTCTACATCAACCAAAACTCTTGCAAACTCCACAAATCTATACTAATCCTACCATACACCTTCTTAGGGTGCCATGGGTTCCTAATGACTAGTAATCAAGTTAATTTAACAAGGGAACACCTAAATCACAATCTAGGGTTTGTATGTTCAAAAAGTGTACAAAAATAAAGTGGTATAACTAGTTTGTGCATGAAATTAAGCATGAATACCATGAGATACATATGTTAATTAGATAAAAACATGAAAATAAATTTGAATACTCACTTTGAAATAATAGGTGGTGAGATGATGAGAAACCTTGGATTACTTGTGTTTTTGTGTTATGATTCTTGATTAGGATGATGAAATGAACAACTTTGATGCTTTGTACTTTGAAAAATAATGGATTTTGGTTCATGGATGAAGTTGGGTCGTGGTTTTGATGGAAGAGATGAAGAAAAGTGAGCTTTTGATTCATGAAATTATCAAGTGTTATGTTTTGGAGGTTTTTGGTAAATATTATCTAATTTCAATGGTATACTTGTAATTATATGGTCAATGTGAAGACTAATGATGGGGGGGGGGGGGGGGGGGGGCTGCACATGTTAGTTAAATGTGTGTGGGAAGCTTGGTAATCTAGTTCATGGAGTCGGTTTTTGTTCCGTTAATCGCAAAACGTAAAGTTTTAAACCACGAAACGTAAATTCGGGCATCGTAAAAATATGAAACTTGAAAGAATGACTAAACTTGTCAAAATACTCCATAATAAAATAAAAATGAATGGTAAGTTCCATCGGGTTGTTTGAACGTTGTTAAAACGGGAAACGCGGGTTAAAAACGCGTAATTCGCGTAAAACGCTGAACTGGAAAACGTAAAATTCCAAAATACTGGGTAAATGAATGTAACTTTTATGATGATATAATGGATATAAAAATATGTCGGGACCATTTTGGGAATATTTAGATATATTCGTCGTGTATAAACCGTGGTGTGTAACATTTATTTATAAATAATTATAAGGAAAACGTTAAATGTATCAAATATATAAATTTGAAAATCCTAAGAGTGGTATAACATGTGAATGACCTACTGATGATATGCAGACTGTCTCTAGTCCGTATGAAATGTCTTTACTGATAATGAAATGAATTCGCACCTAAACCAATCCGGTTAAGCGAATTTGAATACACGTAAACTAAATTTACGATGAAATGAATAATGAAAGTGAATAATGAAAACTTTTCCGGCAATGAATAGTGTTCAATGAATAGTAAAATTTCTGAATGCTTCTCTGAATGTCAAACTGACATCAAATATGATGAATAGTAAACTGATGAATAGTGTTTTTCCAAAGTTCGGGAAATGACCTGAAATGGTGAGTTGTGACATATATATACAAAGTTAATCGGTGTAAGTGAACCGATGTGTCTATTCGAATGGGTATGTTCCAAACGTCACAACCCTTCGTTCATGTCCAGAAAATAACTAACTTCCTATAACTACTTTAACTAACTTAACCACTTGGCGGTTATTAACTTTCTAATGAACATGTTTGGTCCTTTACGTTTTTTGCACAAGCAATATCGAGATTATCTTTTTTTTGGGTTCACATTCTCCTCCTTAATCTTGATCGTTGCTTTGTCCAAGGTCTTGAACTCCGAGCATTTGTCGCATAGTCACAAACTTGAGTCTTGGTAATGCTTTTGTTAATATGTCTGCTCTTTGCAGTTCTCCGCTAACGTGTTCCACATTAATATGACCATTCTCTACACATTCACGAATGAAATGATAGCGAATGTCTATATGCTTACTCCTTCCATGAAATATTGGGTTCTTTAGAGTGCTATTGCTGATACGTTGTCAACTCTAAGCGTTATCCTTCTTTCTTCCAATCCAGTTAATTCACTAAGTAAACGTTTTAACCATAAGGCTTGACATGCTGCTGCAGTAGCCGCCATGAATTCTGATTCACATGATGAGAGCGCCACTGTTGGTTGCTTCTGAGTATACCAGGTAATAGGTGACTCTCCGAAGTAAAATACTATTCCAGTAGTTCCTTTTCCTTGATCTGTATTGATTCCATAACTACTATCACTGTAACCTGTTATCTTGCAGCCGCCTTCCTTCTTGTATATTATTCCATGTTCCTTTGTTCCTTTGATATATCAGATTACTTGTTTCACTGCCTTCAGGTGATGGTCCTTTGGTTCTTGCATAAATCTGCTGAGTAGTCCGACTGAGTAACTAAGATCCGGTCTTGTATGTAATAAGTATCTGAGGCTTCCAATTAAGCTTCGGTAATAAGTTGTGTCAACTGGGTTTCCATCTTCCGCCTTGACCAACTTAGTGCCGGGATTCAATGGTATCTTCGTATCATTGCTATCCGTCATACTTGTTTCTTTTAGGATCTTGTTAATATATCTAGTTTGCTTGATTGTAATATCTCCTCCTGTCTGTGTAACTTCTATCCCAAGGTAATATGCTAGCAATCCTAAATCGCTCATTTCAAACTTATCTTCCATCTGGGATTTGAACAAGTCTATTTCCTTCTTTGGAGTGCCCATGATTATCAAATCATCTACATATACTCCAACTATAAGTGTGGAATTCTTACTTCTCTTCGTGTATACTGCTTGTTCGAGATTACATTTCTTAAAATCTAGTGACTTCAAGGTTTGATCAAGCTTCACATTCTAAGCTCGTGGTGCTTGTCTTAAGTCATACAAAGCTTTGGTTAGCTTGTATACTTTTCCTAGGTTTCCTTGTTGAATAAAACCTTCAGGTTGTGTAACATAGACTTCTTCCTTCAATTCTCCATGTAAAAATGTTGATTTTACATCTAAGTGGTGTACTTGCCATCCATGATATGCTGCTAGTGCTAATATCAACCGAACTGTCTCTATCCTAGAAACTGGTGCAAACACTTCATCAAATTCTATTCCTTGTTCTTGTACATAACCTTTTGCTACTAATCTTGCTTTATATTTGACGATCTTTCCTTGTGCATCTCTCTTGGTTTTATAAACCCATTTGAGTCCGATTGCCTTCTGATTTTCTGGCAATGTTGTGAGAGTCCATGTGTGATTCTTATTAATCGAATCCAGTTCTGCTTTCATGGCCTCAATCCATCTTTCATCTGTTGATTCTTCCTTATAGTTACGGGGTTCCCCTTCTATGAATAGTAGACTTTCAATCTCAACTATACGTGCTGTCCTATATATATCCTTTATTTCTTTGAAACCTCGTACTGATGTATCATCAAATCTTTGTTCTGAGCTTCCTAATGAGCTAAAAGTAGCTTCCTCTTCATCTTCTGAGTTGGGTTCATAAGTATATGCTGGTGGTGTGATTAGTGAGTATGGATCTTGTATTTGATCTGGTATTGGTTCTTGTGTTGGATACATGTTATCATTGTGTTCTATGTTGACTGGTGTAGGATTTCCATTGTCAACTTCGTCTACCACAAAACTAGCCCAAAATGTGTCTTGTGTACTTGTATCCTCTCCACTCTTATCCCAATCCCACGGTTTCGTTTCCATAAACTTTACGTCCCTACTAACATGTCTCTTCTTTCCTACTGGATCATATAGCCTACAAGCTTTTGATCCTTCCTCTACTCCTAAGTAAACCATCGGTATGCTTCTGTCGTCCAACTTCTTCAAGTGAGGTATCGTTATCTTAGCGTAAGTTGTGCATCCGAATATTCTTAGGTTTTCCAGGTTCGGTTTTCTGTTGTAGAGTGCTTCATACGGTGTTTTATTTTCCAATGCTCGTGTAGGTACCCTATTTAGTATATAAATGACATGTTTGACTACTTCCGCCCAAAAAGTTAATGGTAACTTCATCGCTTTCATCATACTCCTAGTAGTTGATAACACCATCCTATTATTTCTTTCAACTACTCCATTCTGTTTCGGTGAGTATGATGCTGTTAATTGTCTTGCTATTCCATTCTGCTTACAGTATTTAGTGAATTCATTTGATGTAAATTCACCACCTCTATCTGTTCTTAGCATTCTTAACTTCAATCTTAACTCCATTTCAATCTTCTGTCTAAATTCCTTAAATGTGTTGAATGCCTGATCTTTCGATGTTAGAAAATAGGCCCACATAAAACGTGTACAGTCATCTACTAATAAGAAGATGAGCTTCTTTCCAGAGTGTGTGGTTGGACTTATGGGACCACAGAGATCTCCATAAACTAAGTCCAATGGGTTCTTAGATACGAATTTAGCTTGATTGGGAAATGGTGTTTTGCTGTGTTTTCGTAATAAACATGCATCACATACTTGTCCTGCATGATTTATCCTTGGTATTCCTTCTACTAGACTCTTTCTTGTCATCTTGTTAATGTCGACAAAGTTCAGATGACCTAATCTAGCGTGCCATAACCATGCTTGGTTATTCACAATTGCTAAGAGACATACAGGTGCTTTTATCTGCAGTCTAATAATGTAAAGTCTATTCTTGGATCTTTCTACTTTCATCAACAACTTCCTATTCTTATCATACAAAGTCAGCTTGTTTCCATCCATGATGATCTTACAACCTATCTCAGTAAGTTGTCCTAGACTAAGTATGTTGCTCTTGAGGTTTGGTATGTAATAAACATCCAAAACGATTTTGTTCCTTGTTTCTACATCCTAGTAATATAGAACCTCTACCCTTTATCTCTACGTACGATCCATCTCCAAAACGAACACGTCCAGTGATGCTTTCATCAATATCCTTAAAATGACTCTTCGTTCCCGTCATATGGTTGCTTGCACCATTATCTAAGTACCATATGCTAGCATTTGTTGTAGCATACTTTCTGGGTTGTATTTGTCCTTCATTTAACAATACTTCTTCGTGTGTAGTCATTTACAGTGATGGTTCATCGTCTTCTAAGATAAGGTTTGATTGTTCTTGAGTTGTTGGTTGACTTCTACAGTCTCTCTTAAAATGTCCATGTTTCCCGCAATTGAAACATTTTCCTCTATTCTTATTCCACTCACCTCTATTCTTATTGGGCTTGACATTGTGAGTTGAATTTTCTCCATTCGAGTTATCTCTATTTCCTTTATTTTGCCAGTTTCCTCGTGAGTAGTTTGATCTACCCCTATTCTTGTTAAACCGTTTCTTATTTCTAGAGTGTTCGCCTTGTGCGAATAATAAGTTATCCTGGCTTTCTGCTTGTCCTCCCTTTCAGAATTTTATCCTTTCCTCGAATGCTTTTAATTTTCCAGTGATCTCGTCTAAGGTGATATCATCTAGATCACTTGTCTGTTCTATGGATGCTACTATCTGAATGAACCTATCTGGTGTGGAGTCTAATAGTTTTCGTACTAAAAGTGATTCATCCATGGTTTTTCCTAATTCTTTAGCCTTCGTGGCGTAACCATTTAGTTTGTTCGTAAATGCATCCACTGTTTCATCCTCCTTCATTTGAAGAGTATGAAATCCAATCATCAGTGATTGTAATCGTGCCTGTTGCACTCTCTCTTCTCCAACGTGTCTCTTTCTTAATGATTCCCATAATTCTTTTGCAGTTTTACAACTTGCTACTTGTAATATCACATCTTCAGTCACCGCTTGATATAGGAGGGCAATAGTTGCCTTATCCTTCTTATCATCTACTTGAGTGTTCTCCTTAGGTTCTATAGTCTCCCATAAACCATGTGCCTCTAATATAACCTTAATTTGTATAGCCCAAACCGTGTAGTTTGTGGTTTTGAGTTTAGGGCAGTGATATTGTGCAATGGGTGTAACGGGTTTTACTATAGTGTTTCTGTTATTCGTATCATCATCTTCACCAGATATCTTAGATGAGTTTACAATCTTCACTTTTTAATTCTTATGGGAATTCTAACCAGTATGGTATATCCTACTACTACGGGAACAGAAATAGTTATCCGGGAATCCTAGTAATACGGGATCAATATATAGTTCTCGGGATTTCCTAATAGTATGAAAATAAATATCTATACTATAAAAGTATAATTGAAATCCAAATAATGAATTTTGTGACCTCGTTTGTTGTGTCAAAGCACAATTGTGTTCCCACTTGTGTATCGGTAACTAGAGTTTTACCAACCACGTTTCCTTTCTTTCCTCGTCTCTTATCCAAAACAATCCGGTTGTGTATGTTGTTGTCGAAGCAATATACCAACCAAACGTTGTTTTTCTCCTACTACCACACTTCACGTTGTTCCTTTCTTTGTCTCGACTTGGTTCCAAATGCGTGTGCCATAGACCCTTGTTATGTCTCGGCTCCTTCTCCAAATCCACCCTTAGTGTTGTTTGGCCACAATCAAACTAGTGTTTGTCGTTGTTTTCTATTCCAAGTCCCTCGCCAAAATACCTCTCGGTATCTTTATCAAAAGCAATTCGTTTGCTTTTCTTCTTGCTAATACCCACGGTATTAACCCAACGTCTAAACAAAATGATTTTGTTTGTCGTTCCTGCTGTTGCTTGTCTCCTTATCTACGTTGTACCACAATACCCCTTCTTCTTTCTAAGTCCACACCGTGTCCTTCAACAACCCTTCAATACCCGTCGGTATTCTTCTATGTACGAGTGATCAGCCCGCCCTTTTCTGTTATTTGCTGTTGTTCTCGTATTGCTAAACGTCTCCAAACAATCCTTGATTATTTTGTCTCCGGTATACCCTATCTAAAAACTGCACAAGCAACGCCTTTTCTTTCCTTTGTGTATCTCGTTGATATACACAAGTCCTTGACGCGTCTTCCTTTTCTTCCTTGTTGCGTTGTAAAGCAACAGGTTTCTTTTCCTCTTTGTTGTCGTGTAATACACCAACAAGAGTATCAAACAAATTTGTTCCCTTCCTTTTTTCTGGTTTTGTTGTCGCGTACAAATATTACAACAAAACAGGCCACCCCTACGTTTGGTGTCCTCCCGTTTGCAAATTCGACACTAGATAAGTTGTATACGACTTTCTTGTGTCCCAAAGTTATCTAGGCAACTTCTCGTTCGTTAACAAGGTGCAAGAATGTTGCGTGTTTGTTCCTGAAACAAAAGTTTCAGCGTGGTTCTGGTTTTTGGTTTTCCTATGTCTCGTTCAAAGGTTTCTGGAAATGTTGTCCCAAAGTGTGCGTGTGTGTGAGTTGAAACAGATTTGCAAACAATATAAACTAGATAACTTTATTTCGTCTAACCAATGTAATGTTACATAATCATAAGTATACATACTAAGTTAATCGGTGTAAGTGAACCGATGTGTCTATTCGAATGGGTATGTTCCAAACATCACAACCCTTCGTTCATGTCCAGAAAATAACTAACTACCTATAACTACTTTAACTAACTTAACCGCTTGGCGGTTATTAACTTTCTAATGAATACGTTTGGTCCTTTACGTTTTCTGCACAAGCAATATCGAGATTATCTTTTTTTTGGTTCACACAAAGTACATATTTGAATAACTTCAAAAGCTCATATATATAATAGATAGAAGCTTGGTCATTTTCAATCCTCAGTGAGACATATCGAGTGTTCATCATACCTTTTTCTCACAAACAATGGTGGCCGGATCAGGCAGGCATAGGTGCCATGGTGGTTGCTAGTAGCATGTTCAATCCCCAGCATTGTCGTCCCCAAAAATAAAAGCATCAAAGCGATCACAATTAACCCAATTTGCTTATTACTTCCACCCATTCTTCTTACTCTTGATAGGTTCTTCTTATTGTTCTTAACCGTTGTGTTCATGTATACACAACAACGTAACTAGCATCTACCGATACATGCATACGTGATACGTACGGAAGAATAATATCAAACATGTAACTCGTAGCAAGCATTAGTTTTTATTTAACAGCTTATCTCATCCTATAATAAGCAGACGCACACAACCTGCAGTTTTCTCCAACGTACTTTTTACTCAAAAGTTCTTATTTATTTTATAAAAAATGCAATAAGCAGATAATCTAAAGAAATAAGCAATCGTGAAGTACCCTTTTGGTATATATTTATATCATGTGGGCAGGGACGGAGCCAAGGGGGTGCCCGCGGGTGCACGTGCACCCCATGGATTTTTTCGATATAGTGTTAATTTTTGAAAAATTATCGATTTTTCCTAAATGTATCTTAAATGCACCCGGTGCATTAAAATGTGTCTCTAGTATTATTTAGTTCGTATACTTACAAATAAATAATAAATATAATTTTTTTAAAAGCGCAAAGATGAAACAAGTTTAATAAATTAAAGCACAAAAGCCGATGAAATAGGTTTTTAATGAAACAAGTTTATTCATCATCCTAACAATTTACAAAATCCAAAATTGAACCAACACCACAAAGATGAAACAGGTTCGTAAGTCGGAACATATATCTTTCATTTGTTTATTATGTCTTAAAGTTTTCATGTTTTGATTGGTTGCATGAAATCTTGACTAATTTGTTGGTTCCGTATAGTCTATCATCATCAATAAGGGCTTAGGGTAATAAGAATAAGTGAATAACTATGCAATTTCTATTAAGATAAATAGCGATAACAAGTTTAAGTGATAGTGAACAATATATTAGAATATGAATAGTACCCCAATTGTGTTGTCATGGGGCATTTTTATTGTTGTCGTATTTACAATATATATGAAAAGTAGTGCTTAAATGAAGTGGTTTTAGTCTTGCCTGTTGCTACCGCTATAGTTGAAAGATGTTTTTCTAAAATGAAGCTCATTAAAACTGATTTGCGTAATCGGATGAGTGATGATTATTTTAACGACGCTTTAACTTGTGCTTTTGAGAAAGAATAACTTATTAATATTAAAAATGAGGGTGTGCGTAAGTGTTTTTTTGCTATGGGAGATCATAGAATAACTAATTAGAAGGTAATATGTTCATTTATTTATCGTTTTAATGAAATTTTCGTTTTAATCTACTTTTTAACTCTATTATATTATGGTTAAAAAAAATTGTGCACCCGGTCATACTTTTTTCTGGCTCCGTCCTTGCATGTGGGATCAATCACTAATCATATATACATGGTACAATCAGTTTGAATATCTTACTCACTGCTATAATATGTACTTCGAAACAAAATCAGTGAGACATATCGAGTGTTCATCATACCATTTTCTCACTAACAATGGTGGCCGGAGAAGGCATCATAGTAAAAAGTAGTAATTTCACCTCTGCTGCAATAGATAGGTTCAATCCCCATTGTTGTCGGCCCAAAAATAAAAGCATCAAACCGATCACAATTAACCCGATTTGCTTATTATTACTTCCACCCATTATTCTTACTCTTGAAACGTTCTTCTTATTGTTGTTCTTAAACTTTGTGTTCATGTATACACAACAACGTAACTAGCATCTACCTATACATGCATACGTACGGAAGATTAATATCAAACATTTAACTTGTACCCAGCTTTTTATTTAACAGCTTATCTAATCGTATAATAAAGCAGACACACACAACCAGTTTTCTCCAACGTACTAATACTTTTTACTCAAAAGTTCTTATTTGTTTTTTAAAAAATGCAATAAGCAGATAATCTAAAGAAATAAGCAATCGTGAAGTACCCTTTTGATATATATATTTATATTATGTGGTATCCATCACTAATCATATATACCTGGTACAATCAGTTTGAATATCTACTCACTATAAAACAACCAAGCTTTCTGTTCTAGGTGTGATATAGATTTAGGACCAAAGCACCGTGTTATTTTTTGTAAGCAATGAATAATTTTAGCAACAACTTTTTGGTTATAGATCCATGTACTGTGTTTCAGGACTAAAAAACTTACTCATAAGTATTATACTTTAGGATATGTGGACGATTAGGACTAAAAAAGCTTGCTCAATCTTGACAGGCGCCAGTTCAGGTGTGTTAAGTATTCTTCCAAGTGACCACATCTTTATTAAGTGTTTGGATAGAGCTGGTTAAGTGCTTATTTTAGAGTAAACAAACACTTTAAAATAAGTATATTAGTACCTGCTTATATTTTTTTTAGGGTGAAAATTAAGTACGTCCGGTAACGGGTCAAAGTGTGTAGTTTCACCCACAAGTTCGCTTCATGTGTTTTCGGCTAATGAAACAGACATGTTAAAAGGAAGCGACAATCCAGTTGGTTAGACTCTTTTATCCAAAAACTTGAATGCATTTTCTCCTTCATTTTCCATCCTCAAGATTTCTGCAAGTAGTTTATACTTTATATCTTCGGCCGACGCCCAAGCACCGTCCTGAAATTTCCGATGTCTCTCTGACCGTCATTTCACCATTATGAAGATTATTTGGGCTTATATAAGCACACGTTCTTGGATGAATAAATTTGGAAAGTTTGTGTCCACAATAACTAATGCTCCCTGACACCTGCCTGCATTGTTGAAAACCATATCATTTTGACCCGTAATTTATGTATACGAGCAGCAAAATCAACCCGGCTGAAATCAGTTGCTCAAAGTATTCAATAGTTCATAAATCGTTTTGCGCAGAAACATATCGGTTACACAATATTATCACAAAATTGAACAGTTTTAAGCAGAATAAAATTCAAAGTTATGATGATGGAAGTACAAAAGGAACGCCATTTTCGTTAGTAATGGTCTAAGGGTCATTCTGGTTATTTTCTTAATAAAAATCACTATGGTATGTGTACTATGTGTTAGATTATGGACATTATTTTAGTAGTCGTATGTTAGGATCGAACTCGAGATCACGGGATTGCACACTTTACGTATGAGAGTTAAAGTTTAATAATTAAATGTAAAAGTTTATATTTAATTATTTATTACACAAATATATAATGATTATTTAGTATTTAAGATAAATGACTAATGATCATTAGACGAATAAAAGGAAAGTAATGTGTATGATTTATTGGAAGGTCAAGAAAGTTCTAGAAGGAGTTCCACCGCCTTTGTAACTTGAGCTCCAAGTAAACTATACTATATAAACAAGGTTAGGGATTCATTGTTTGTATAACTTGTACACACACATCTTGGTGTTTTCTCTCCTCTTCTTGTCTCAAAGTCGATCCAAACTTAATCCCACTTAGGGATTTCGATTTTCATAAGATCAACAAGTTTTGTGTTTAATTTACTTGCATAAACTTTTTCTTGAATTAGTACGTGTGTACAAGAACGTGAATCAAACACACTATTGTTTGATTCTTGGATTGAATTACAAAAGAGGTAAGGGGTAATTCTTGTAATCTACATAAACCCTAATTAGGGTTCTTGATTTGAAGATTGCAATTGATTCTTGTTCGGGCTAGAATCACAAAGGTATGTTTACTATTTATATTTGATTAATTAATTACATGTTATATGATCTTGTTATAATTGCTTCCGCTATGCTCACTTGATGTGTTTGGTTTATTTTATATGAATGTCATGATATCATAATTCCAACAGTGGCATCTAGAGCCGTTATAATGTGTAATTAATTATCGAAACGCATAAAAATTGGATCTTGATTCGTTTAGTTACATGTTTTTAGGGTTTGTTAGATTCCTAACCCTAATTTTATTTTTGGGTCGATTTGACCCTTAAGGGTTTTAGGGTTTATGGTTTTTGATTTTTTTATATGATTAGAAACCCTAGGATGTCATGTAATTTGTTATGCGTTTTAGTAAACGATTTTGGTGCAATATGTTAATTGTTAAGCTAAATTCATGAAAAGTGCATATTTGCATGGATTTTTAATTGTGTGATAATTTAAATAGTTTAAATTTTTTATATGAATTAATGGTTAAGTTATATCGAAACATGTAAATTTATTAATAGATGTCGAATTGGGTAAGACTCCAATATTAAGTAATCAATTATGTGCTATGTGGTATTTGTTTAGTTTTGGCTTACGCAATCGATTTATCGATGTATGTGGCTCTTTTTCCTAGAAGAAGAAAGCCTTAATTGAATAAATACGTTATACACCTAGATTTGATTATTAATAGGACTATTGAATAAGATTTGCATGTGGCTACATGTTTTATACATATTTAATTGTTATGATTATGTATATTTGTTTATTTAGTTGTTTTATTTTTTATTGTACATTACTTGTTTTGTTTATTAATTGTGTTGACATGTTTATAAACGAAAAGGGTAATTTCGAATAGAAAAATAATACGGACTAAATAATGGCGAAATTGTTTTGGTTTTTAAGAGTTTAAATTTCAAAGAATTGGTTGATTGATGTTTTTGTACGTAATGGTTAACTAGGCCGGACCGAAGTTTACACACTATAAGATGGGTATAAGGATGGCTTCGCATTAAATTGTGGCCTTAGAGAGACAACATTCTGTCTTAACGCTCGTTTGTGTGTAAATTAGACTTACCGAACAACCATTACATGTACACTGTCATCTTAAGGGTGAATTAACCACAATTCCACAATGATTATCCGAAACACTAAGTCTTCGGGCTTATGCAAAAGTACGATATAAGTGGACGATAATTGTTGGTAATTCTTTAATTGGTGAACCCGATACCTCAATCAAAACTTTGTTGTTTTACTCTTAGCATATTGGTGATAAAAATGTTTTGTAAAACCAATGTTATGAAGTTGTATGCATGCTTCTTCATACATTATTTTGATCACGTCAAAATTTAATACCCTTATAAAATTAAGTCGAATGCCATCTAATTAAGAACACTTGAAGTTGTAATTTACGTCATGTGAGAACTTGGCGAGATTGCAATGGAGAGGTAAATTTCATAAATTCATTGCTAGCAGATCAACTGATGTGATGGATTTGTGAGTTTGCAGTTTTTAAGTTAGACGACTTAAATTGAGTAGGAAGTGAGATCTTGGACTCAAGGCATTAAGATGGGGATCAAACATGCTTACAATACAAAAGTTTTATGATTGTAAATCCCATAATAATCTAGGAATTGCAATATGATATTGGCAATTATTGTTCGACAATTACCTTGTTGAATACTATCATTACTAGCAGATCAACTGATGTAATGGTACTATGTCAATTAGGACCCTAGCTTTAAGAAAATACTATGATTTATATGAATATTTAACAATGGGTATTTTATTTTCTTAAAGATCTAATTATCGAAAATACTGAAATTGAATTGTGTAATTCGTTTTAATGTATTAATGCAACGTTCAAACCGTAAACGCACTTTGGGCTTTGGTAAATTGATCTCGTTCTGTTTTCAAACAAATGTTTGATTAAGAATAATTTACTTAAAAGACAAATGAAGTCTCCTTTCTATGAAAGAAGAGTGAGACACAATCCTATTCCTTTTCATGAATGAGAAAGGATAATAGGAATATTAGATAAGTCTAAATTCTAATATAACTCATAGAAAATTTTTTAATAGTTAAGAAAATTGCGAATATTTTTCATAGGGATTTTATCATCCTCATTTGGTGCTCAAATTCTTAGTAACAAATATGATATTTGGTTAACAAAAAATTATGTATGACATTTTATGAGTTATTATAATTAGAAGCTAGACTAATTACCGCAAAATGTTTAAAAACAAACTAGTTGTTTTAACTATTTTAAAGGTGCTACATACATTGTAGGATGGTAGACCTATTAAGGAAGAAATTGCATGCCCAATTTTTCAAGTTAATAGCATTTGGTGGATAGTCCATCATTTACGTAGTAGAATACACTTTTTAATGCATAAGTAACTATTACGTATGGACATTTAAAGGTGTAGGAAAGTTAAAAGCACACTATTTTCTTTTACTGGATAGGAAACATTTACAATGTTGTCAAATTCAGTGGGAGTATTGTGTACTTATCACTGAATAAGGAATTATTGTAATGATCTTTAATTCAGTGGGAGTTACAAGCTTTGACATCTTGGTAGCTAAAGATAATTACTTTCCAAGTGTAGACACTCATACTTTTAAGGATAGTCTTGTACGTTTCCTTACTAGACATTGTTGTTTTACATATACTTGTTATGCTAAAATCTATGACACAATCATATTGAACACATAAACAAATGCATGGCATGTTGTTTATCAACTACATGAGGTTGTTCCATGCACAAGTGGGAGAAATGTTATCTTTAATATGTGCAAGAAACAACTCATAAAGATATGATTTAATGGATTCTCTTGACTAAAAGGTAAGAGAATAATGTTCTAATATTAATTCTAGAAACACTTGGTGTTACAATTTATGTTATGTGAGAGCTTAGCTAGATTGCAACAACAAGGTGAATTTCATATTTCATTACTAGCAGATCAACTGATGTAATTGAACTATGAGAATTTGCAGTTTCTAAATTAGAATAATGTTCTAATATGAATTATACTAAGCTAATTCAAGAAACACTTGGTGTTACAATTTATGTTATGTGAGAGCTTAACTAGATTGCAACAACAAGGTGAATTTCATATTTTCATTACTAGCAGATCAACTGATGTAATTGAACTATGAGAATTTGCAGTTTCTAAATTAGATACCTATTAGAACATGTGTCAATATGATATTAAGACTACTTTAATTTGTATATTTATGAATTCATGGAATGACATAAATTAATAAAGTAATCTAATGCTGCTTCAATCTGAATATTTATGTGTTCTTGGAATGACATAAATAAATGAATAAATAATGTTGTTTACATTATTGCGAAGTAATATATTAACTTGAAATTACTATTGAAACCAAAAGATGGTGTTCATAATTACTTTAGTTAAACATGTTTATGTTTCATTGTAAAGATATAAACATAAAGTCTTTTAATTGTTACAAGACTTATAATAAAATAAGAAGTTATCTTGTTGTGTTTTTTAATTAAGACATATACATGAAGTTATTAAATTGTTAAATGACTTATAACGTATAGTGGGATTATAACAGTTTATGTTTTCTTGTAAAGACATGGACATGAAGTGACTTTGTAAAAAGTACTTGTGTTATAAAGCATGTAATTGGCTTGAATATCATTATACCATTAAAATGACTTAGTTGGTAAATAGACAAGTCAAAAGAAATATGGTTATCTTTAATATTGTTAGATTGTCTTACAATATTAATACTAATGAAATATCAAATGTTTATGGTATGTTCAATTAGGAAAATCAAACTATTATTAAATTGTTTGATTAAAGATGACTATGATTTCTTTTCTTCCAAAAGTTATCAAGGTTAAAATATTGAGTATGGCTTGGACATATTTAATAAAACTCCAACCTAGAAGATTAATAAGACATCATCGTATGATGGAATGTGATGAATGTGATGAATTACATTAAGTCTTAAATTGAAGTTCTAAATTTGTTTAACTGCTTATGAAGAGGTTATTAACAAAGTAAAGTCAGGAACTGTCAATATGTATTTGTAATATCCCAAAAGAGAACATTGTATTGTTTCTTTATTTGCTAAGTATTTAAAGATAGTCTTTAAATTACTAAAAGCAAGTGGGAGTTTTGATCTTTAAAAGATAAAATTATAAGATACATAATCTTCTAAAATACACTAGTAAATATCATGATTAAGTTTGACATTTGAATGTTAAATCTCAACATGATAATAAAGTTTGACATTTAAATGTTAAATCTCAAAGATGATGGAATTATCATTCATAGAATAATAATATATCTCAGATATTTGATTAATATGTTGAGGACTATGATTTACAGGATTATTGTAAACCTGATAATCATTACGATACATTACCAAATATGAAATTGGGTAAAGTATACATGATATGAATGATTAAGATGCTGTCCATAAAGATAGTCAATTTTAGAAATGTGGTTTATCTTAATAGTTAGACTAGAAAAATAAAGATGAGTTTCTTCAAAGATTAGGTAACCCTTGTAGTTTAAATCTTTGTATAGAAATCATATGGATAATATTGTGCACGTATTTAATGCATGTCTTATGACAAGATTATTAATCACACTTAAGCAATTAACTGTGATTGAATATTCTTTTCTAAACACATTAAATACATAAAGATTATGATTGTCATATTTATGAAATTGACAATAGAATATCAAAACTCTTTCTTGAGTGATTACTTGAGCGAGGACGATAAGTAATCAAAAGGATTTTATGAATTCAAATAAATCTTTGGAAGTATACAAAGTGCAATAATCCATGGATGGATAAATGCATGCATCTAGAAGATTACTCTTGTGTTTAATTATTAAATTCATGTTTTGATTTATAATTGAAATAAGATAATTTCTAAGTATTCCTAAAAGCTAGTGGGAGTATTATGTTTAATTTCTTAAATCATATATGTTGTAAAACATATGAAAAGTAATATTCCATATAAGTAAATGTTAAGTCTTAGAATGGAATGAAATTTTACTTCTAAGATTTAGGAAATAAGACATATAACCTTGGAATGAATGTTTATTGTTGAAACATGTGTGGTAAATAAATCTAATATAACATGATATATTATTTAGAAAGTCTAAATGGGTATGAATGACATGAGTAAAATCTAAGTATGACTCAAAGATCTTTCATGAACATCATGTTTTGTTTTATCATGCTTGATTACAAGATGATTTGGCAATATTAATATCTAATTAAAAAGTTATTAGATAACTTGTGTAATATTCTAATAAGAATATGTTTGATTATAGAATCACATCCTAAATCTGGAACAGCTTCCAAATTCTATAGATGAACAATTTTCAATTGTTGTGAAAATTGTCATAGCCAACAAACTTGAAAGTTTGAAGGGCATCAAACATTACATAATAGATATTAAGGTTTACGGGAAGTTTTAATAACATATTGTTGTTGCATACAATGATGTTATTGAAATTGAGATGACACTCAATACTAGTTATGGTAAGGATTTCGTTCTTTGCTATAAGTACTAGTTGTGCTTACTAAAAGCATAAGTTGCATTATACATTAAGAGAATAAGAATACTTTAAACTTTAAAATGTTTGGAAGTTTAGTTATCATAAATTGGTGGTTAAGGATGTCTCACATTTTTATGAAATATGGCATTATCAAAATAATTGACTATGCACATATAAGAATTTCAATAGTTGAATTCTTGAAATAAGTATTCTTAAAATTCCGATAGATCAAAGTTGGATGATTTATGTCTTGTCAACAAGTATGAATGTCATTACTTGAGATATAATTCATCAACAAGAGTTATCATGCATTGATCTATTTAGTATTTGGATAAGGGATGTTAAACAATTATTATAATAAATTTAAATACGTGGTATGTTTAATTTATAATAAATTGTATCCTGTTTTTACATGTTTAATCCATGAATAAATGTTATTCTAAATTGTCCGTTGTCAGTTAATAATATGGGAATATTATTAAATCAAGACAAATCTGAAGGTTGGTATAATATACTTAAAGTATATTGATGCATAGTCATGCCATTTCAGATGATATTCAATGATACCGAATATAGGACTTATCCCAACTACATGATGTTACTTTATGGATTTTGTTAATTAAGTAAATCATGAGAAGTTATCCTCAGACTTGAGATGCAAGATAAGTGTCATGAATGTGGTACATCTTTGTGGAACAACTTAACGCTATACGTAACTGGTTTGTGGGTTTTGCCTGTAGTCAAGATAGAATTTGTTCCTTCAAATTAATTTTTGGAGTTTAATACTGCTAGGCCCCTCGTAGGGTTGTCAAGATGTTTGCATGGCCGTGCCCAAGATCTTCCCTGAATATGTTCAGATGATTTGGTAATCTTGATCAATCACTAACAACGAGAAACAGAATGGTTAATTAAGGAATGACTTTAATCAATATCCTTATTAACATGATATTAGAAACAAAAGGATAATAATAATGAGTAATCATTAAAAGGTTTTTCCAGGAGCCTTACTCGAGATCGTACTAGAGGCATCGGCGTGTTGCAAGACGCTAACCGATGTGATTACACTATTAAAATATGTCCAAGTGGGAGCTGTTAGATTATGGACATTATTTTAGTAGTCGTATGTTAGGATCGAACTCGAGATCACGGGATTGCACACTTTAGGTATGAGAGTTAAAGTTTAATAATTAAATGTAAAAGTTTATATTTAATTATTTATTACACAAATATATAATGATTATTTAGTATTTAAGATAAATGACTAATGATCATTAGACGAATAAAAGGAAAGTAATGTGTATGATTTATTGGAAGGTCAAGAAAGTTCTAGAAGGAGTTCCATCTCCTTTGTAACTTGAGCTCCAAGTAAACTATACTATATAAACAAGGTTAGGGATTCATTGTTTGTATAACTTGTACACACACATCTTGGTGTTTTCTCTCCTCTTCTTGTCTCAAAGTCGATCCAAACTTAATCCCACTTAGGGATTTCGATTTTCATAAGATCAACAAGTTTTGTGTTTAATTTACTTGCATAAACTTTTTCTTGAATTAGTACGTGTGTACAAGAACGTGAATCAAACACACTATTGTTTGATTCTTGGATTGAATTACAAAAGAGGTAAGGGGTAATTCTTGTAATCCACATAAACCCTAATTAGGGTTCTTGATTTGAAGATTGCAATTGATTCTTGTTCGGGCTAGAATCACAAAGGTATGTTTACTATTTATATTTGATTAATTAATTACATGTTATATGATCTTGTTATAATTGCTTCCGCTATGCTCACTTGATGTGTTTGGTTTATTTTATATGAATGTCATGATATCATAATTCCAACACTATTAAGAATGAAAACAGAAAGAAGAGGACTCCAAAAGTGAAAACTTGAAAATATTGTAGACGAAAGGAGCAATCTCATTCCACTTACTAAAAATAAAATGCTAGAAATGAAATGGTGTGAACATGGCCCAAAGTTTAATTCTAGTATGGACAAAAAAATGGGAGGTCAATCTGACCCATTTTCAACTATTCAATTCAAGTTATTGCTTATAGTAACTGGTTACACAATTCAAATTAGATGACAAGTTATCAATTGATATAAACGCAATTCCAAACACCCCTTCGTACGTAACATTACTGCATTACTACCTTGGAAGTCTCTGCTTCTTCTTGTTTTCATCTGCATTTCTTCATATGTAATCGCTGCAGCAGCAGATGGTTATCCTTCTTGCTTGTTTTAGTCTTAATCAATATCTTCATTAACTTAAACCATATCTCCAAACAACCCTCATCATCCTCGCTTTTATTTGCAAAATAGATTTAGGTAGAATCACTTACACATGCAATATTTTAGGCACATAATATTGTTTTATTTAGGATTGTGAGTAAGAAAACCTGCCATTCACATACCGAAAGTAAGTACGTATTTGATACACGTTAAAAAGCAAAGTATGATTAACGTTTTGGTTAAGAACACGCAAAAAGAATATTAAAACAATTATATGGGATCTAAGTCAGATATCACAAGGATTGCCGCGCGATAACCATGGTTGCTATCAATGCTGCGGTTCTTACCAATGGTTCCTAGCCATGTGATTTTGTAATGTCAATGTGTTATTTCATTTTGCTCAATAAGGAATTAAGGAGGAGTTATTTTCAACACGTTTGAAAAGGATAATATCATTGCCATGTTACACAATTTTTGTGTAAATACACCACACTTTTTGGAGGTCAAAAAAATTAGGGGCGAGTATGGTTTAATTTTGCTCGGTTTTTGCATAAAAGCGAAACCAATCCATAAATACTGGGTTTTTGCTTTTCAGAAACCATAAAGTTTCAGTTTTAATCATGGTTTGGTTATCATTTTTTTCCTCTCCACCTCCACGGCCTTGGTGGAGACCGTCTCCACGGCCGTGGTTTCAACTACTAGTGAAGGAAATGGTATTGATATATTTGACGCGGATTTTCGCTCATTAAATATACTGCATGTCACTAAAGTTTCTGCATGATTTCAAAGAAGATGAATAAGGTGAGAGTGGTGAGAAAAAAACACAGATGTAAAGCACATGCAGATCATTTCACACATAATTAGTTTACCTATGTCACAATAAACATTCTACCATATTATCATAAATTGGTTCAATGAAAGTACAAAAAACAAATTAGCTAAATACATTGTAAATAGAAATAGTAAAACGATCAAACAATGAAAGTGAAGATAGGCAGCTTCTAATGGAGAGCAATAAGTAAGTTTGAACGCACATTGAGACCATTCACCAACTAAACTTAATGAAGAGCTTGTTAGTGTTTCCCATTCTCCTTCGTGACCATTTCTAATTTCAAAATATTTGAGGTCCGGCCAATTACCAGATTTGTTTTCCATATCCCCAATATCAATTAGCTTCAAAAAGCAATCAGTGGCTTTGAGCCTCATCTGAAGATACGCCTCTACGTACAGGGGCTGGCAAATAGAAAACAATGCATCAAAGAGGAGTACCGAGTAGTTAATAAACGAGCCTAGCTTGTTTAGGCCTATACTTGACTCAGCTCGGATCGTTAACACCCTGTCTAGATCCGCCGCTACTTCATCCCTAACTGCCGTTTGAGCCTGAGTTTATGCCAGAGTGCCATTAGTATGAAATTAAAATGCAATCGAGAATCTTTGAAAACAGGTACAATAGTTGCATTTTATCCATGGACCGTCTACCATTTTGAAACTATATCATCTATAACACAATAAGAGACCAAAAGTGTAACAAGTTTTATATTGGATATCATTTACGTAAATTTTGGTATTTAGATACCAATAATGTAATTTGGTATAAACTATAAGGACCATTGTGTAATATACTTTCTTTTTTCTTTCTACAAAGCTACTAGCATTATTTTGTTCCAATAATTTTTGTTGGCCAATATCAAATTCGATATTAAAATAAGAGAAAAATGAATTTAGAAAACAAGGAAAGTATGTTATTTACCACCGAAGGTGACGGGTCTGTTGTAGTCTTTGGGGAAGATCACTTATTATGCCTGTGTTTGTTATAATTAGCTCTTCTAAACATTCTAATTTTCCAAGATCCTCTGGTAGCTTCTCAAGAAGAGCACAATTCTTAAGGTTGAGATGCGTAAGATGTTTTAACATACAAATGCTATCCGGAAGATACTCAATTTTCTTGCTACTCACCTCTAGCTTTTTTAAACATTCTAATCGGCCAAGATCCTCTGGTAGCTTCTCAAGAAGATCACAATGATCAAGTATGAGATCCCTCAGATGTTTCACCATACAAATGCTATCTGGAAGATGTTTAATACTTGTATTCGACAAATCTAGCCTCTTCAGAGATTCTAACTGGCCAATGTCCTCAGGCAACTTCCCAAGACAATAACACTCACTAACATCGAGCGACTTTAGACGTTTTAGCATGCAGATGCTATCTGGAAGATATTCAATCTTCTCACTTCTCACATGTAGCCACTCTAAACAATCTAATAGGCCAAGATCCTCTGGTAACTTCTCAAGAAGATCACAACTATCAAGATCGAGCGACTTCATACGTTTCAACATACAAATGCTATCTGGCAGATGTTTTATCTTCTTAGAGTACAACGATAGCTCTTCTAGACATTCTAACCGGCCAACGTCCTCAGGCAACTTCTCAAGACGATAACAGCTTGCAACATTTAGCAACTTCAGACGTTTTAGCATGCAGATGCTATCTGGAAGATATTCAATCTTCTTACTCCTCACATTTAGCTCTTCTAAACATTCTAATTGGCCAAGATCCTCTGGTAACTTCTCAAGAAGAGCACACCAATGAAGGTTGAGATGCGTCAGATGTTTTAAGTTACAAACGCTATCTGGAAGATGTTTAATCTTTGTAGCCGACAAATCTAGTCTCTCCAGAGATTCTAACTGGCCAATGTCCTCAGGTAACTTCCCAATACAAGAACAGTCTCTAACATTGAGCGACTTCAGACATTTTAGCATGCAGATGCTATCTGGAAGAAATTCAATCTTCTTACTACTCACACGTAGCTCCTCTAAACATTCTAATTGGCCAATGTCCTCAGGCAACTTCTCAAGAAGAGCACAACGATCAAGATCAAGCGACTTCAGATGTTTTAACATACAAATGCTATCTGGAAGATGTTCTATCTTCTCAGAGTACAACGAGAGCTCTTCTAGACATTCTAACTGGTCAAGATCTTTGGGAAACTCTGGAATATTTTCGCCTCTGAGTGTAAGTTTTTGTAGACATTGTAAACTACAAATCATGTCTGAAAATTTCTCAAAGTCTGTGCAAGCACATAGACCAAAAGAAATAAGCTTCTCAATATTTCCAACTGATGACGGTAGATATTCTTCATAAATACAAGTAAACTCAAACTTTGGGAGATTACTGTTGGGGTGCAATGGGCATGAATCTAGCGAGTCACCATACAGATATAATGTATCTGAAGAACAATTAACCTTGGGCTCACATCTACTGTCAAACCTAAAATATTTAAACCTCAAACAACCTTGTAAGTCTAAGTTAACAACTTTTCTTAGACATCCAACGGGAGCCTTAATTTCTACCAACTCATCACAATATGCAAGATCTAACTTCTCAAGATTTGGAATCAGCTCAAGGTCAAGGCTCCTCAACCTTGATCCTTGAAGGTTGAGGATTTTGAGATTTGGACATGCAACAAGCACGTGAAGTTCTTCAAATTGAGCACATCCTTCAAGAGATAACGTTTCGAGATTCGGAGTCAACCCCAGGTCAAAGGTTCTTAACTTTGAGTCACTGATATTGAGATGCTTGAGCTTTTGACAACTAAATGGCATGCAAAGTTCTTCTAAATTACCAGAACTTTTAAGAGATAATGTCTCAATATTCGGAGTCAACCCAAAGTCAAAGGTCGTCAATTTTGACTTATATAGAGATAGGAATCTGAGTTTTTTTAGAACCTGCCAGCAAAAATAAGACCAAAAGATTAATATTAGCATATTAAACAAACCAATAAATTTTTATTACGAATTATGCAAAACAATTATTATACCTTTCTTTCTCCCTCTTCCCAAAGTTGTACCATATCACTGCCCTCCATTTCAAGTCCAACAAGATTGTTTGCTTGAAATGTTTTGGGTAAATACAAGAAAGGGTAATTCCTAAATTTTAGACATTTTAAAGAATTTGTGAAGCATTGGCTGATATCATCAAATTTCAGATCACTTTCAGAATCATAATTTGCAAGACATCCAAGTATCTTCATTTTTCCAAGACCTTTCATAATAATTCTCGCAATTCTGTTGGACTTATCATCAAATTTCAGATCACTTTTAGAATTAAAATATGCAAAGGTCACTTCAAGATATCGAAGTTCCTTCATTTTTCCAAGACCTTTCAGAAGAATTCTCGAATTACCTCTCCACAAATAAAATTTTAGACATCTTGTTGCTTCAGTACCCTACAATCCAAAAACAATGTCAAAAGTCAGAACAAATGAAAATGTATTAGTTTTCTCCACCTTACAAGTAAACTGATCTTTACCTTGTCATTAATCAATATATCTTCAATCTCCTCATCAATCCACAATCGGCTATGTTTGTTAGGCTCATCGGGGTGCTCACGACAAACAATGTTCTTTCCCATTTCTTCTATATGGTCATGCATGCCCAAGACCAGCTTACCATCATATCTAGAAGAAAAAGTTATGAGAGATCTCTGCTCAAGAACTTTTAAACCAATTCTAGCATGAAATCCACAGCTTTCAAGAATTCTGATTGCATCTTCTTTCGTCTCGCCTTTCAATATGCATGCAATGTCTAGAAATATTTGCTGATAATCATCCTCAAGACTGTTGAAGCTCAACTCTAGCTTCACCAGAGTCTCCTTCAAGGGAATATTTTTTAGTCTTTCTATGGCATCTTTCCATTCAACCATATCTTTACCACAGAGAAATGAACCCAAGACTTCGACTGTTAAGGGAAGACCAGCAGCATAACGAACAACTTTTCTTGACAGCTTTTCGTATCCTTGAAGTGGATCCTCTCTTCCAAATGCATACCTACTAAAGAGGGAAGTTGCTTCCTGGTCTGATAAGAGAGCAATATCACGAATCACGTCCACTGATCTGGGTGCTTTCAATACTTGCTCATCTCTTGTTGTAATGAGAATTCTACTTCCTGGCTTAAACCACTTAGTCTCACCGGCTAATGCCTCAAGTTGTTTTACATGATCCACATCATCTAGAACAAGAAGAACCTTTTTAGCGCACATCCTCCTTTTCATTATGTCTTTCCCGTCATCAACACTACTTAGAGTGACGCGTTCATTTAGTACATTTGAAAGGACCTGTTCTTGTAAATTCTTCAAACCAGACACTGAACCATTTGAAACTTCTCTCACATTCCCAACAAAGCTTATAGCTTCGAAATCATTAGATAGATTATCAAAAACAGCTCTGGCCGTAGTTGTCTTCCCAGCCCCTCCCATGCCCTTGATCCCTATCATGCGAACTTCATCACTACCAACTTCTAAAGATGAAACAACATCCTTTACTCGAGTCTCCATGCCGACTAACTTTTCATCAAAGCCGAAATTGATGGAACGTAACTCTAGCGAAATCTCTCCAACAATTTTTTTGATGAACTTACCTTCATGCCTGTATGTAAAAGGTTTCGTTTAGCATAGTACGTCTAAATCCAACATAAACAATGTTTTAGATCTATAATCTATTACATACAATCATATACGAAGGAATACTATGTAACATAATACTATAGTCAGTTTTCATGGATGATCCTATACTCGGTAGTAATTTAAGAAAATACTTAAGCAAGGAATATCGCAAGTAGAGATATGATGAAGTAATTACCCATCAAAAGTGTTCTTCAGCTCCCAACCAGCCAGATCGGCTGCTTCTTTCAAAGCTTCTCTCCATTTCCCAGCAGCCTCTTCCTTTGCATGTTTAGCAAAAGCTTGACCAACAGCCCCACTTTGTTTGCGGACCTCGGTGGGTTCCACGTCATAGAATACAGGGTAAGCAGTGTGCTCATCCATCTTCTGGCACTCCATAATCTTAACAAGCTCTTCCAAACACCATGACGAAGAAGCATAGTTTTTGGAAAAAACAATGATGTAAAATTTGGAGTCTTGAATGGATTTGAAGAGATCATCGTTGATCCTTTTCCCTTTCTGGATTTTCTCATCGTCTTTGTTGGTGTAAATGCCTTTATCCTTGAGAGCATGATAAAGATGATCAACAATGTTTTTGCGGGTGTCTTCACCCCTGAAACTTAAAAAAACATCATACTTAAACCTCTTTTGAATGGATGTAGTTGAAGTAGAAGCCATTATTTTTGGTGCAGATGAGTTAGAAGAAGATGCCATTGAATAAAAGTAATAGATAAGGTGTAAATTATGATGAAACTGATATGGTTGAAAGAGTTTATGTGAAGAAATTAAGAAACTAGTTCCAGCTGCTGCAGTGAAAAGAAAGATGAGCCACTCATATGGTCAATGAGAAAGTAAGATAAGATTCACCAAAAAAAAGGAATAAGCAACCCAATATATCCTCTGGGAAATTGCTTATTCAATCAAAGTAATTTGACCAAAAACGTGTGAACACATAAAGGTCCAATACTGGCATTCTAAATTAGTTGGTTCAAAAGCAAATGGTGCATTTATATTGACAGCAAGTGACAACCCAATGAGAAATCTTATTGACAGCTCTATTTATAGCATCTTTGTGGAAATACTTAAATGTTTCAGGGTTCAAAAGCAAATGGTGTTTAAAAATCCTTATCTAAGCCACCAATCAGATTATATAAGCAACTAAAAAGCAGTTAGTAGATAAGCATCTCGGATGACTTTTTAAAGGCTAATTTTGACCTTTTGGATGACTAATAAGCAATTAGCAGATAATTCATTTGACGTAGAAAAGGGTAAATTGATAATTTACCCGTATCATGCCAGGATGGTCTCTCAGGTTATTTGCTCGTGTTTTCTGACCTTTTGCTAATAATGCATTTACCCTGACTTTATATTCTTCATATTCTCTCTACAATCGAGATAAAAACAACCTTTAGACTCATGCGCTAAGTTTTAATTTGATTATACAAAATCTTACCTTTATTGCTCGATGTTCCTTAACAAACGATTGCTGAAGGTTATCTTTCAAGTAATCAATCTTCTGGTCTTTTCTTAGATTTAGAAAACCTCTTTTTCAGATTGATGTTTTTCGTCCGACTCCTTAGTAAGCGGTTTGTGGGAAGCCTCAGATGTGGCGTACCTTTCCATCAGTTCAGCCCGATGCGTTGCCAAAATGCTAACTTTTTTTAGCAAACACCCGAAAACATTCACGAAACTCAGAAGCGCCATCATCTCCATTCTCATTTGCAGAACTAAAAAAAATAGCGATAGTGTTCCTGAAACATTTACGTATCGTATATATAAAGAGTAAGAATATATAAAGCTGTAAAATACGCGTTTCGTATATATAAATGCACCATTTCCTTTTGGAACCTTGAAACGTATATATAAAGGTGTAAATGTTTTTGTTTATCGTTTGAAAAGATACCTGTTATTGATAACCTCAGTTTAATGAAGAGTAACACAATGCCGCTCCCCATCGGGACACTGAACAAACTTGGTCTGCACCTCCTGAGTTTAGTAATCCTCCCAGACGCCTTATCAATGGCGCTAGCAGGCACTGTTGCATAAGTAACTTGGTTCGCAACTCTTAAATAGAACATAAATAAGCCCATAAGCTGTTACATAAGTAACGCATCATGCAGTTTTAGTTTTAGCCTTTTAGGGTGTTTGAATTAACTTATGTTGAAGAGCTTATGCAGTTTAGTAATATTGCACAAATCCCAAAAACAATACAATTAAACGATTAAACAAACCATATATTTGATTAAAATTTTATAATACCGAAATGGGCAACGTGGAATACGAAAATCAATAGCGCAGTCTTACACCTCACCTCATTGACACAAAGACCAAGTGTCTGAAGCAAATGCTTGAATATGCGTTTTGGTAAATGGTTATCTATGTTCGTCACTTGTTAAGGTGATTGCTAGTTATTTTGGGTGTTATAAGACAAATTTAAAAAGCTAATATAAAGCAACCAACATGAGTTTATCCAATTATCATGAAATGTAGCTAAAATAACAGATAGGAAGGAAAATGATAAGTCAAAGTGCAAATTGGATGATGTTGTAAAACATGACAAAATGATAATAGTTACTACATGGATACGATCTTATTATAAATTTAGTAACCTCTTGTTAAGTAATTTGAGTTAGACATATGATCAAACATGTTATATGCAAGTACAATTTTAGAGATGAAATTCAACTAATCACAACTAGTATATAACTCTAACTACAAACCTCTAACGAACATGGCGCATTTTACATGGTACTTTTCCGGTTACATTCATTGTACTTTTCCGGTTAGACCCGGTCATTTCCGGTAAGAACAGGCCATTTCCGGTTATATCCGGGCAAGACCCATTGTCGGCTTGAAATGATTCAACATATGAACAACTTTGGTTAGTGGTAGTTGAGTCAAGTAGACACGTGTTGATAGGTGAAGGTTATTGCATCCTTCATTACTTTTATAAGAGATAAAGCTTAACCTTCAAATTTATTTATTTATTCTTGTGTTAAAAACAAGGTTATAAATAGCGTAAGTCGTGGCGTAGCGGCAAGGTGAAGCCTCAAGCCTTAGCGTGAGGCGTGGCGGCATGTCATTTTTAAAGCGTGAACTAAGGCGGCAAAAAGTATTTATAGATTTATAGATTTATGTTATATTTCATAAGTATATCATATTTCATATACATCGAGTTTACAAAAAATGTTATACATAAGCAATAAAGTCAAGAAACTCTCTTTACATTTGCAATCTTCTTCAAATGCTAGTAAACTCCTAAACGCCAAATACCAGTAAACCTCACATACGATGCACAAATTCTAATTACTTGTAAATCCCCTAAACGTCTCAATTACCAGTACACCTTATCGCACCTCATCTCATGTCAAGCCTTAAGACGACGCCTTGGTCTATTGTGTGGCGTGGAGGTGACGTCTCGCGCCTTTGCGAGGCATTTGCCGGTGCCAAGGCGCGCCTTTTAGAACACTGGTTAAAAATAAGCACCATACATTTGTCTTTTCTTGTTTTGATCTATGATGCGTGTTTGACTGTTTTTATATATGCTACTGATTTATACTTCTATGCTTTCTTTCTTTTGTGAACTAAATATTTATATTAACTCATATTGGTAATTAAAGCATCTCTATATAGTACAGGTTTATAGAGAAGGTCTATGTCATATGGAGGTAGCATGAAGGACACCCACTCGACTATAAAAGGAAAGGCCGGTTCGAATCGGCAAGACTATAAAGATGTAAACTAACATCATGAGGATTATCACTAGCTTTAGACGTATTTTTACACTTGCAAAATATTCGATGTAACTTAAATACAATTAAACGATTAAACAGAATATGGAAACCATATATTTCATTAAAATTTTATAATACCGAAATGGGCAACGTGGAATACGAAAATCAATAGCGTAGTCTTACACGTCACTTCATTGACACTAAGACCAAGTGTCTGAAGCAAATGCTTGAATATGTGTTTTGGTAAATGGTTATCTATGTTTTTCACTTGTTAAGGTGATTGCTAGTTATTTAGGGTGGTGTTATAAGACAAATTTAAAAAACTAACGAATATAAAGCAACCAACATGACTTTATCCAATTATCATGAAATGTAGCTAAAATAACAGATAGGAAGTAAAATGATAAGTGAAAGTGCAAATTGGATGATGTAAAACACGACAAAATGATAAAAGTTACTACATGGATACGATATTTTTATAAATTTAGTAACCTCTAGTTAACTACTAATTTGAGTTAGACATATGATCAAACATGTTATACGCAACAACAATTTTAGAGTTCAAATAATTAAAACTAATCACAACTGTAACTACAAACCTCTAATGACTAAGCTTATTAATAGAAGAGCAGTAAAAGGATAGATAAGCCATAAGGGGTGTTTGGTTCGTGGCTTATGTAACCATACCAACACTATTTCTGGAAATTAACATCTAAATAGGCTACCCATCACTTGTATAATCATTTATACATGATTACTAGGGTTCTTGATGATTTCTCAAAAATCACATTTTTACATAATCATGTATATAATTGGCATAAAGGCCTAAACACATGAATTTGAGAACAAGTTGTGATTTATACCTTGAATAAGTTGTGATATCATACTTCAATCTTGCTTAAATTCGAATTAAGATCAAAACCCAAAAACCATATGTGGAGAGAAAGAGAGAGGTTACTACCTGGGAATGAAGTAATTGGGTTGCTATAATTTTAAGTTTCACACTTTAGCAAATTTAGTCCCTGGTAGTAGGACTTTTTGCTATGACTTAATTCATGTAAGGAGGTCCTTTTGACTCATGGCCGGACCTATGTATAACAACTAGTTGGAAAACCGCGCGTTGCCGCGGGCTATTTTCCGAATAGGGAAAGTGTAATAACGGCCGGTAGCTACTTAACGTCAATTTAGTGACTAAGGACTAACTTTGCAATGGACGTATAACATGAAGGACCAATCATGTAAACTATGGAAGGACTAAATATGCAACGAACTTTTGAGATGAAGGACCAATTTGGTATGGATTTTAAAAAAAAATGTTAAAGATAACGGCCGTTAGCTAACAGCCGTTAAATATCTAACGACCGTTAGTCCCGACCCGCCCAAACCCGACCCGCCCCGCCCAAACCCGACCCGGGCTAAATGGTTTCTACAGTGTTTTGCATGGGTGGGGTTGCCATAAAGGCTCCCAACAAATGTATATATGTATAATTAGGATACGTACTGTTATAGAATTTTTTTAGCATATCCTCTTGTTTTACCAGTAACTAAATATTTTGTTATTTTATTATCTTAAAATATAACTTAAACAATCCAGCAAAAATAAGAAACCAGTGTCAAGTACAAGTTACTGGTGCACTTATGTATATCTTAGTCAAAACTAAGGAAATTTGTACAGTACATTACTACCCACTAAAATGAAAATGCTAGTTAGTACGGAGTACTACTCCTCAGTAATTGATGAAGCATATATAAAATGTTTTCAAATAATTATGGCTACCAAAACTCAAATATTATTGTATTATTGTATCACTTTAACTATTACTCCTCCTTTAAATGTTTTCGTTGAATTTTATATTAATGTAACTTTGTTAAATTAGACCCGACCCGACCCAAATGGTAGGATTCATTGATTGTTGCCAAGTTAACTTTTGTGTCTAGACTAAATTAAAAGTGAACCACCTTGGTTTCTCGGCTGGGTCCGCCATTGCTTTGACTAACCAGCTGCCATTAACATACCGAAAGTGAGTACGTATTTGATACACGTTAAAAGCAAAGTATGATTAGCGTTTTGGTTAAGAACACGCAAATAAGAATATTAAAACAAATTCCATGTTCATTTGTAATTTTTGCAATCCTCAATTCTTTGTTGAAGATTGCTTCCAGTTATATATATATATATATATATATATATATATATATATATATATATATATATATATATATATATATATATATATATATATATATATAGAGGTTGGTTCACGAAAAAATCCACCTTGGTAGAAAAGTGGAAAAAGTGTACAAATCACCCCTCCCCTTCATCTTCCTTTTTTTTCACCAACTCAAAGGGCCTTATTGTAACTTATCTTATATTTTAGGATAAGTTTTGTAAATTTCTCCCCCTTTCCCTTCCTTTTGAATATGTTTCTTTGTTTTTTAGCTCTTTAATGACAAATCTTTTTTTTTTTTTTCTCTCTGATTCAACTTCAATAAATTTATGAGCATACTCTAGTTAAACTTCATTATTTCACACGAAAAGTAAGCACAGGAACAAACCAAAACCAAAATACTGAAAATACTTTTGTTGTATAACTAAAAAACTGGATAATCGTATATAACAATCTATGCCTGCTACATCGCTACGCTGCATGCTTATACTATCCGTCCCTGATCTCCTAAATCTACACCTTTTTAACTTGCCAACAAAAACAAAAATTGGGCTCAGAACCAACAAAAACCTACTATCAACTCAATTCCAAACATCTATAGTTTGTGTATTCCTATTTTCTCCTCCTGCAGTTTATTATGTCATCGATATCAATTAGACACTTCATATTCAACGCCACTGGATTGATCCATATCACCATCATCTTGCGCATGTACCACATTACCTGAAACATAATTCAATATTTTTAGCTGCGTATCACGTAAAAGTTCTTGAAATAAGCATCCTGACCACTGCCATCCAGGGTCATCAAAACGAAGAAATGAGTTATTATGTATCTGATTAGAATGGGTCACTAGGGTTATGTTTCGGACTGTTAATTGGTAAATTTAAAATTTGATATAAATCTATTTAGGAATATGCATGCATTAAGAAAACACTATATGAAATTTCGACTTGCTTGATTCATTTCATTCTAGCCAAATTTCAGATCATTACCACTTCAACTATTAAAGAAGTAGCATAAGCTAGATTGATCCATCCAGAAGTAAATGGTTCACGTGTGTTCTATACTGAGAGAAACTGAATAACTAACAGTAACTAATTACCTGCTTTTCTACTAATGATGTGGCAAGCTGCCTGGTCCTATTCTTGGTCTGCCAAGAATTTTGCCTAAACTGCAGCAGCAGAGATGGAATTAACAGCTCCACGCGTCAAGTTATGCATACTTGGGTCATCTTGAGTGTCTTTGTTCACATTATTAGTGTCTTTGGCTCCCGCCTCTCCTACATCATTGAGCATAAAGAATGAGCTGATATAAGATGTACATAGGCAATTTAGCCAAATCCAACATGTCATCAGCCATTGGGGGGACTAGTCTCTTCATCTAAAAAACTACAAGCAATGGGCATACATAGTTTGTGGTGAAAGTAGTTCCAGAAAAATGTAACCCATACAAAACTCAGCAAAACGCAGCATAAAATGTACACTATCTATAGTTTCGACTGCAGCAGGACTATAAAAAGTTGTATATTCGAAGCATTCAAGAAGAGATATAAGCACGTAAACCCAGCCAAAACAGATTCAAATAAATTAAATGCAGCATGTTTTACTAAGCTTTTATAAAATTTACTTGGTCGAAGCTTCTATAAGGCAACAACACTAAAGTTGGCATTAGCATATATGACAGAACACATTGAGTAGATTAGAAACCGAAGAAGATTAACACATTGAGTAGATTAGAAAGCCAATTTTACATCTCACATATTGGCTTCTTAGCATATGACAGCTGTTATCAGAAGTGATGTTTACAGTATTGCTAGTTCACCCATATTGGCTTCTTGGCATATTCAAATTTTTTATAGGGTTCTTAATTTTTGTAACACTGCTAATAATCTCAAACTATCCTTAGTAACTAAAAAAATTGGCATGGGATTTTAAATAAACTAGAAGTTACTAGGCTTGGTATCTGGTAAATGATGGAACATTTGGTACGTGTCAAACGGATGCACTAAAGTACCTCAAACGGGTGCACTAAAAGTCCTCAAACAAATGCACTAAAGTAACTCAAACAGATGCAATTAAATACGTCCGTTCCAAAAATCTTTATACCTGTAATGACGAGTTCATTTAGCAAGGGAACAATTCTCAACTCCAAAACTAGGCTATGCTGGAGAACCTTTTTGTGGGTGAACCTGAAACAATGTTACATTTGCATTAGTCCTTATGAATTAGTCCGTTTGTGGTAGATTTCATTTCAAATGTGTCAAACTGGAACAAAAAAATCTATAAAGGAAACGGACCGAAAGGCACCCAAGTCAATTCTTTATGCATCTAACCTCTCAAATCGTTTTATTCATTGAATTAGCTTATATTATTGTAGTAAAGATGTTTTTTATTCATCATCGGCGCGTTAAGTATACCTTTTACATCTGAAAAATAAATAACTAAATAAATCGCAGATATACACCATGCCCATACTGAAAATCGTTATTTTGGCCCATCACCCAACAGCCCAATTTGCCCATCTTGCCACCTGCTTGTTTTGATTGTATTTATTGGGTTATCTTTTTTCTCTGATTAGTCAAGCGAGTTGATTAAAGTGTTTAGGTGAATAGAAACCTTGAGATGGGTTGAAATGAATGTCGTTTTATTTAGAAAACTAGATTTTAACTGAAATGAAGCAGTTTATAGCTTTTCACATATCTGAGGCACTAATAATATATACAGTTTTTAAGTGTTTCACATATCTGGGCAGTTTAGTTGATCTCTGACCCATCTCCATATCAGCTTAATTTTTGTTTTTAACCAGCAACTGGTTTATATAAAGTATTACCAAATCGACCCATTTATCTATAAATGGGTTAACTTTTCCACCACTTAATTATCTTTGGTTCGCGTCATTTTTTATTTGCTTCTGATGTGTTTTCACATCTATGATAGGCCTATTAGTAGTCAAAGGGTCACGTCAGGTTATATTGTTATAAGTCTCCAAATTATATTCAAGTGTTTACAACCTTAGTTTCTTTACTAAAAATAGACCGGAAAAAAATGTTTGAGTGTGACTGGGTAGCCTGGTAGGTGAGAGATGAGGGAGTACCTGATAGACTATCCTTGAGCGTACCATTTACAATATATTCATAGACCAACATTTGTTCATTAGAATACCTGAAAGCAAATAAAAACATATGATATTCAGCATCATAAACCAAAATTTGGTACTTACTCAAAGGAATTATATCAGTTGATTGGCAGGTGGTTAGAGGGGCAAGTAAATGAGTTATCATAGCAGTGAATGCTGGTAATGGCAGCATAGGGGTGTTCATTTCATTGGAATGAAACAAGATCAGACCAGACCAAACTGAATAATTATGAATGATGAAACCGAATTCAAACTCTGCTTATTATTTTAATTTTTTGTAATTATAAAAATATACAATGACATAGTTTCTAGTTTGATAAATGAAAAAAGTTTAATACAGCTCGATTCAGTTCTGATTGCAGACCAAACCAAACCAAACTGAGAACAGACATTTGAAAACAGATGCAGTAATGTATAATACAGATGGGCAGTAAGGTCTAAGTACAGATGCACTAATGTTTAATACAGATGCAGTAAGGTCTATGTACAGATGCACTAATGTTTAATACAGATGCACTAAGGTCTAAGTACAGATGCACTAATGTTTAATACAGATGCAGTAAGGTCTATGTACAGATGCACTAATGTATAATACAGATGCAGTAAGATCTAAGTACTTTGAGGAATACATTTGCTGCTTCAACCTCAAGCAATCATGTGAAATTTAATTTGCATGGAACCAAAAACAGAATCATGTCATTCATTTCAAACATAAGAATTAAAAATTAAAAAATTAAAAAAAAAAAAATCACTTTCCAGCATAAGAATCTAACTTCAGGTTGGCATGTTTAAGAGTAAAACATACGGTATGTTTTACTCCACTAACAGTGTAGCTCAAGTGTTTAATTACGGTCAAGTGTCTAAAATAAACCTCAATAGTGATATGTGAACCTATATCAGAATTCTATACCTTTTTACCCTTTTTTCCCTTATTTGACCCGTTGAAAATATATAACAATGGTAATAACAGTGATAGTATTAGCAAAAGGCATAGTGATGCTACTGATGATGTTAAACCCAAGCCTCAACATTGATGCACTAAATATACAATAGATGCACTAAAAAAATATAACACGTTTCCTATTTAGCTAACTTTTCTTTTACCTGTTAGACCCGTTATAGAAAGGAAAAAAAAACCAAAATCGGCCCATAGAAAGTTAGTAGCTCGAAAATTGTTCTCGCCAATTACCCAAACCATACGAAGTTTTAAGATATTAGTTGAACTTGCTTTGACTTTCAACAGATTGCTCATAAACTAATGGAACTTTTCATTATGTGAGATACTGAAGTATAATGTTAGTTTCAGATCAGTAATCAAGTATGGTTATTTGCTAAATTATCAAAATTCATGAAGGAATTCTTATGGTTGCTCTAATCATGATGATTGAGAAATTAAAAAGAAAAAAATTATATAGATGCCCTAATTCAACGAAACCCATATTAACACATCCACAAATGGATGCACTAATCAAACATGTTGATGCACTAAACATACAATGTTGATGCACTAAACATACACGTTGATGCACTAAATATTCAGGTGGATCATCACTATCACTATCACTAAACATATTAACACAATACACATTTGATTGCCTATAATGCTTTAATCAAACAAACAGATGCTCTAATTATACAAAAATAGATTATGCCCTAGTTATTTAAACTGATGCTTTAATCCATATAACATATTTCAAATTTATGGCACTTAAGTGCCTATAATGCTTTAATCAAACAAACACATTCTCTAATCAATAATCACTTTTTCACTAATCTCGCTAACAAGTATGCCCTAATTTATTAACATGTTGCTTAAATCCTTGTAACAGATTCCAACATATTATATACATAGATGCTCTAATCTATCAAAAAAGATGCTTTAACATATTTAATAAATAGATGCCCTAAAATGTAATTTTATAATAACAAGAAAATTTCAATGTCTTTAATTAAAAACTTGCAGTTTTAGCATATCTCTGGCTTGATTTCAATTTTCTTCTGGTGTTCGACTGATGTACAACGGCAATGATTGAGTGGTGGAGATGATGGCGTAAATGATGAAGGTGGAGTAGTGGAGATGATGGCGGTGGATATGATGACGGTGGAGTGGTCGAGATGACGACGGGAATGATGACGGTGACGGTGGAGATGATGAAGGAAATGAGTGTAGTTAGGGTTTTGGAGAGTGGAGATGATAGACGGCAATGATGACGGTGGAGATGATGATTGTTGATGTTGTGGTGGTACGATGGTGATTGGCGGCGATGTGGTGGCTGTGTGGTGGTGGCGATGTAGATGCGAGGTAGCTGTGTGTGTGTAATTAAATGATGCGCTCCTCTTTACTTTTGTTCTTTTTTTTTTTCAACCTTGAAGTTTTAGTTATGTTCGCAATCTACCCTGTAACTTTTTTTTCTCACTTTTCTAACGAATTGCACTTACCTAGTGTCTATGTTAACAGATACACCAAGATAATACACATCAGTTAAAAGGAGGACTATTTGAAACATCACCCATCTTGCCACTAATACATGCATACCATGTAACATAAACAGAATTCTTATCATGCAATTATGTATCAGGCACTTTATAATTTTACGTATAAGAATTACCTGGTCTAGTGTCTCAAACCCAAATGTGTAATACACCACATAAGGTCTTAACGCCCAGAAAAAAAAGTAGGGTTCTATTTAGAAGGTGAAAAATGAATACGTAAAATTATAGAGCCTAAAACTGAAATCAGATATTATGTCACATGTACGTATAGCTTATTTCCATTTTCCAAGATCAGACATAATACAAAGTTACAAACATTAGTATCGCGACAATATACCTTTCCACTGAACTTCTTCTCGAGCTCCCTATAAAGCTTGGTACGAAAGGTGGGTTAAGTAATGGGTCAAAACCGTAGTTTTGGTATGGTCAGGGTTACCCCAAACACATTTTCAGTCCAAATTTATGTTTTTTTCCTATGGACTTTTGACCCATTTGACCCGTAAAACAGAAAAAAAAAAAATCTGACCCATTGATGAGTGAATGGGTCAAAATGGCAACATAATAAAAATGCAATAACTAGTAACTAACACGCATATTTCAAATGTCCCTCCATAAAAAATAGTAAGTAATAACCCATGCAACAGAGAAACATACATTACAGTTTTATAAAGTTAACTAATTCACCTTCTACAAACATTGACAAATCAACCAGATGTATTGGTGTAGCGGAGGTGAAGCCAGGGCCAGGGCCAGGGCCACTGGAAAAGAGGTGGTCCTAATGGTCAACATTCAAGGATCAGAACCAGTGTAACAAAGAGTACATAAGAGTGTTGCCAACATATATTGGCCTGTTATAAAAAGATGAAGTAAGAAAACCGCTACTAATTAGGGAATACAAAAGGCATATCAAGGTTCCTCTAGTGCAACCCATTCCTAATTCTGATTATCAAATGTAACATAATCACTTTAGAAGGCATATCCAAACACCCCTTTGAAAGATCCTACTACTAATTCAAAAATATTCTAAAGGTGATTACTTTTATGTCTAGCGATGCACTAAACATGTGAACAACGATGCACTAAACATACAAACAATGATGCACTAAACATACAAATTGATGCCCTACTATGACAAAAAAATTGCACTAAACGTACACAGTGATGCCTTAATATGTCTAGCGATGAACTAATCATACTTACTGATGCGCTAATTATACTCACTGATGCTGTAATATGTTCAACTATGCACTAGAATACAAATATATGCACTAAACATACACACTCGTGCCTTAATATGTCTAACGATGCAATAATCATTGATGAGTGTGTAAATACTCATCATTTTGAGTCAAATCCAAGCTGCAAAACGATCAAAAAAACTCAAAAACGCACCAAAATGCGAAGAAAATCCCAAAGATCGTATTTTATATGTTCTTATGCAAAACGAATGAAAACAAACGAAAAACGAACAAAAGTTACATAAATGGCAGTTTCAGTCCCCCGACTTTCCAAATTTTACAAAACTAGTCCCTGGTCAATCATTTTTTAAAGAAAAGTCAACCCTTGCTCTTTAAAAGTCAAAACAAATCACAAATGATCTTTGGGTAAAACGATTTAGAAAATTACATAATTGGTCCCTGTACTTTGGCCAATTGACAGTTTTAGTCCCGGGTGGTTTGAAATGGAAAAATTCAATGTTGATACTTTGGTTTATCTAACTTGGCAACTATGGTCCCTCAGATTGATTTTGGAAATCTGGCAAGTAATACCCCTCAAGTTTAAGCAAGTTTACAAAATTAATCCTTTGGTACTAATTAAATACAAACCAAACGTACACCTTTTTTTTTTACAAGATTAATCCACTTGTTTCCTTGGCCCAAGTTGCAACTAACACACCCAAGCCCATGCAAAGCCCACCCCTACCCATTTCACGTTTAAATAAAAAAAACAATCTATTCCAACCCTAACCCTAAACATACGTACACACTCCTCCTCCTCCCATCTTCCACCCACAATAACCTGATAAAAAAAATTACCTGTACTTCCCCCCCCCCCCCCCCCCCCCCCCCCCCCTCGTGACTACAAGCTGCCAAACCATCCATCACCATCCTCCCCCATCACCTTCAAAGCTTGTCCTCAATCCCACTCCCCAATCCCACTACTCCCCTCCAAACTCGTACCTAACACCATCCACCACTCAGAAGATGCCAAGCTGGAGATCCACCACCTTTTTGGGCGCCAAAGATAAGATCAAGGGTTGTGATGATTTCTTTTTGATCCAAAGGTTAAAGTCTGTTTTGAAGAAGCACAAGGGAGAAGACAAAGAGAAGAGTATTTTGGTACCTACCACTCTTGAAGGTTTAGTATAAATAGCTAAGCAATTGTAAGCCTAAGAGCAATTTGAATTCTGTCTTTTTTTTATCTAATTTCTTTTGTAATCATTGCTTATTTTAAAACCTTAGTTAAAAAGTGTAATCTGAGTTCTTGAGTTTTAATGAAATTTGAATTTTAAAGTTTCCTCAGTTGTTGTTTCAGTCTCGAAATTATTATTTTTTTTTTCTTTATTGCTTGGTTATTGGTAAGTTGTTCATGTGAAATAAAAAAAAAAAAAAAAAAAAAAAAAAAAAAAAAAAAAAAAAAAAAAAAAAAAAAAACGAAGTATTAAAAAAAAAAAGAGGAGAAGGTTAAGAGTAGCAGCAGGATGGAAAAATTGGTTTAGGGCCCATGGGGGTAACTTAAGTGGTTCTTGGTTCTCAGTAGTCTCACAAAACGGATGACAAGTATGTGTTAAATTCTGATTTGCATTAAGTATTATTGGTTGTTATTATTGTTGTTTTACTTTCTACCTATTAGTACACAAGTAACTTAGTGAATTAGTGATGCGCTTAATTGAGGAGTGTTTAGTTTAAGATTGTTATATGAGTTTTTGAAGTATTTACATGACTGTGACTGGACAGTTTTCAAGTTAACTTGCAGGGGTCAATCTTTGTTAGAAATCTATAAAATCAGTTGTTTTGAGTTGCTTAGTTGTTGGTGTGTCCAGTACAAAAAGAAGTTTTAAATTCGGACTTCGATTGGTCCTTGAAAATTGCATTCAAAGTAGACCCATTGGCCATAAATCTGCCCTGCACCACGAGTTGCAGTTTTGACCAATTTTCGTTGCCCCATAACTTGTTCAATCCCTGAGCTTAGGATTAGTTTCTTGGTGCTTTAAGGAGCCTTCTAGGTGGGCTCGATATGCCCATTCATGTTTTGAACTTTTGTGCATGTTAGCTAGGTTGAAACAGACCCCAAAGACCCCCATTTGGCTCGCTTAACCTGCTGTTGCATCAGCAGGTGTATTGGTGTTTAGAACCCCTTGATCATTGATTGAATAGTTGTTACTCCTAGTTGTAGTTTGTTGTTTAAAACTGAGCTTGTAGATTCGGTTTTGTTTTCATCTTTGTTTACACTAATTATAGTTATTGCTACTTGTTGTTAAATTTGTTTTACTGCTCGCTTAGTCCAGCCTTGGTGGCTAGTATATTTGTTGGTGAAAACTTATTCTAAACTTAGTTCTTCAAGTGCTGCTTCTTTTTTTTTTAGTCCATTCATGAGATAAATGTCTCATTGTTGATTGGCTTTGTTCGAATTAGTTGAAGTTCATGAGATTATTTGTTAGTTAATCGCCTATCATAATTCTTGTTCTGGTTGTCGAAAGTTGTTATTATAGTTGTTGACTGTTTTGGAAACAAATTAAAGTAGGGATTGTTAAACGAGGGAAAGAAAAAAAAAAAAAAAAAAAAAAAAAAAAACAAGGGGCAAAGCTGGGGTTCGAACCCAGCCCGCACAGCCCTCATATCACACCAATACCAACTGCACCATTTAGTCTTTTGTTATTTCCTTCTTTACTTAAAACCCTTTTATCTTAAGTTTATTTATTAAATTTTTTTTAGCTTATTAAAACTGTTTGGGCTGTTATTAGCTTATAAATCGTAGCTTTTTCTAAATTAACATTTTTATCAGCTTTGTATTAGTGTTAAATAATTTCCATGAAAGTTTCGAATTTTTCTCATTGTTAGATTAATTATTAAGATTTTATTTAATTAAATTAGAACTTAATTCATAATAATTAGAATTTTTATTGAAAAATTAATTTTCTTTTTTTACAAAATTTTCTTTTGTCTTTTAGTTCGTAAGAAAAATATTTTTAGACCCGTAGGACCTTCATAGCTTAAATTTTACGTTTTAATTTGCGCGTGACGTTTATTTAGAATAAACGTTACGTTTACTTGTTTAATTTGTGAATTAGGATTCCCGATACCTAACTTCGTTTTCCCGTAGCTTTTTAGGTAATTTAAAATAGTTATTAGCATACCTTAGTTTATTTCTCATTTAGGTTGCGTCTAACTAATTTCCGTTTAATAGTTCTTAATTTTCGTTAACGTACTCACAAAACCAAATAATCTTTCTCAACATACAAGATTTTAATTCCAATCCTTCACGAAACTTTCCATTCACACCTCGTTGGGGTACGACCCGGGAAATCACTTCCCGGTCTCACAATTTGAATATCACTTTCACAAGTTTTGCGAGGTAATCGTTTTCCTAAACGGTTTACTTGTATTACTTCACGTTTATTTGTCTCACGGCGAATTAAACTTCACGTTTGTTGATATTTTGATAAATTGTTGTTTACACACCAAAACACAACGAATCAATCATACTCACTGATGCCTTAATATGCCGTATGATTCAAACATACAAATGGATGACCTACAATGACCAACGATGCACTAAACTTACAAACGGATACACTAAACATACACATTGATGCCTTAATATGTCTGGATGCACTAATCTTACTCATTGATTTCCTAATCATACTCCCTGATGCTCTAATATGTTCAATGATGCACTAATCTTACTCATTGATTTCCTAATCATACTCCCTGATGCTCTAATATGTTCAATGATGCACTAAACATACAAACAGATGCCTACGTATTTCCAACGATGCACTAAATATACAAATGGATGCCCTACTATGACCAACGATGCATTAAACCTAAAAATAGATACACTAAATACATACATTGATGCCTTAATATGTCAAACGATGCACTAATGATACCCATCGATGCTCTAACATGTTCAATGATGCACTAAACATGTAAACCTTTAACCTGATGCAGCAACCACAAACAAAGATGCACTAAAACATCGTGATGCCCTAACGTGTAAGCTGATGCTGCAAATTTACACATAGATGCCTTAAGATGTCATATCATTCAATATCTATACTTACTAATATACAGCAGTTGAAAAAGACATTAAATACCCCTTCAATAAGTAAATGCTGAATTTTCAAGATGTCTACTTTTGTCAATTCACAACTAATTTCAAAATTATCATCATTTTCGGAAATTGATTTTCTAAAATATTTTGTTTACATTTCTTTCGGCATTTAAAAAATAAACTTTGCTAAAACATTTGAATTTGGTAAAAGATAGAAGCTTATGTTGGAAGCTTTGGTCCAACCCACATACAAAACATTTGGTCCAACCCATACACAAATACACACTAAACCTTATCTCAAAGTTTAAGCCACCTTTTACCATCATCCCCTCCAGGAACGTCTGCAACCATGCCATCCCAAAACAACATCACCTATGTTTCAGGATTCTATCCCAAGTAAGTTCACATATCTTTTTATTTAAATTTAATTGATATTATCACAACCTAAAAATTCTTGATATACATCTTATGATTTGTTTTCAAAATTTTATGCAATCTTATCACAAAATCATGCAATTCACCAATATCCCGTCCACATGCAATGTAGATGATTTAAAATCAACAATTTGATAAGATTAACACGGTTTGAATTCACAATTTTTTCTAGGGTTAACAGGGGTTTCAAATCAGAATGGTTCGCGTATAAATACACCCATATTATAACGTCATTTTTCAACCAATCTACACAATAGTAGTTATATTCAATATTATAAGTATTTCGATGTCTAGCCCTAACTCAATTGTGTGTGTCAAGGGCCTGACGGCAAGAAAAGAAACACAAAACATTTGTGTTAAAGTTGACCGGTGCTGGAAACAAAATGTGTACGGGAAATCCATGGGAATTCAGAACCTGGAATTGATCTTTGTTGACAAAGAGGTATTGCCGAAAACCTTTAATTTTTTGTCATAAATAACTGTTTCACATTGCCTTTTTTTTAAACCATTTTATTTCGTGTTTATTTTTTGTTAATAGGGTTCTAAGATTCACGGATCTGTGAGAAGTCAGTTTCTCAATACCTTTGAGAGGCTTCTTTTGGAAGGCTCTGTTGTGTACCTGTCCAACTTTGGTGTTGCCGAGTACCAGGGAAAAACCAAATACACGGAGCATCGTTACAAAATTAACTTCTATCATAACACTGTTGTGAAGCAAACTACAAACTTTGATGGTCCTCAGAATGTTTTCCATTTCATAGAATTTGAAAAAATTCTAAAAAACCATGTTGTTGATAATGGTTGTGTCGGTGAGTTTTGTATTTAATTATATTAATGCCAAGATGTTCTATATGTTATTCATATTTTTAGTTTCTACATCATTATGTTTATTGTTTTTTCAGACATCATCGGTGTTCTAACTGGCTGTGGAGATCTTGAACTTATGGAGATTAACGGCAAACCAGGACAGAAACTGCAATGCCAGCTACAAGATTTGAGGTTTGTCTTATTTGAAACATCACAATTATACTGAATACACATTTGTGTGGCAATAATATGTCAAATTAATACTGTTTACAGTTCCAATGAAATACAGTGCACATTTTGGGGAGAGTTTGCAAAACAAATTAATGATTACGTGAATAATGATAACTCCTACAAACAAAAGATTGTGGTGATTGTTCAGTATGGGAGGTACAAGATCTGGAGAGGTAATACTTAATAAAAAATACATCTTTATTGTGAATTGACATAGGGTATTCATAAATATTAACAACGTTATTATATAACAGATAAGCAGAGTGTGCAGAATGGCTATTTCGGTTCCAGGTTGTTCATTAACTCGGACATACCTGAAATTAAAGATTTCCAGCATAAGTATGTGTACCAGAATTGTCAAATACTTCTTTGTATTTAATTGTAGTTGATATCTGAATCATATTATTAATAACATATTATCACAAATGCAGGCTGTTGCTAGATGATGCAGAAACGAAAACCGCTTCTAAAATCTCTCTTAGCAAAGGGTCTTACAACTCAACTCATGACGAGTTTCTGAATCGCTTCCCTATTCGTTCAATTGAAGAAGTCAGGGATTTAGATGAGGTACAAATGTTACATTTTTTTGAAATGATACAATGTTTATGTTTTTATGCCAGTTATATGAATACCACTTTATATGATTGTTATATGAATAACATTTTATATTTTACATTTCACAGTCTGGCTATGCTATAGTGCTTGCTTCTATTCTATGCTTGGAGACCGAAAACTCATGGTTTTACATGAGTTGTAGGAAATGCAACAAAAAAGTAAGCAATAAAAATGAAATTGTTGTTGATGTCGAAGGAGATGGCCCTGTTGAGTTGAACCCAACAAATGATAACTTCTGGTGTAAAACATGCAACACAAAACCCCAGTTTGTTATCCCTAGGTATTTTATTACACATTTAATGATATACATGTACTTTGCTGGAATTTACTTTGTCAGCTAATAAGCTTTTAATTTATGGTTTTAGGTTCAAAGTTCAAATAAGGGTAATTGATGGGAGTGGGAGTACATCGTTCATACTCTTTGACAGAGACGTGTCAAGACTGATAAACAAAAGTGCTAGAGAGTTGGTGGACATACAGGAACAGGTACATCATTAGCCCGTCTAACATATAAATTATGCAAATGATTCTGAAAATAACTTACTATCTACCTGACTTTCCTAGGCCGGTGACGTTGATCAATTCCCTCAAGCGTTAGAGAGGCTTGTGGGAAGAAAATATGCTTTCAAGATTGATGTTTCTGAGTACAACATTGAAAGAGAGTGGTATGTGTATACAGTGGTTAAAATGACCGATGACAAACACGTCATTAGTGAACTTCTTAAAAAAGTCCTTAACAATGAGGTACATATATTCTATAAAATAAAATGTTGTTGAAATTATACTATATAAACAAGTAATCTAATAATTGATTTGTTTGTTATTCTATAGGATTCTGTCAATGATGGGTCTGCTAGCGTGAATGCTGAATCGTCAGTTGGGTGTGGCGGTGTGAAGGTATCCACCTCTAAAATAACTATTTTTAATTTTTAGTATAATCTGCAATTAATACTAATAGAACCATGATTGAGTAATACTTTTAGTTTTGGTTGCTAAATTTGTTTTTAGGATGCTTTGTCAATGACCGGAGAGAACAAGACCCCGAATACAGTGGACAAAGACACTGCTACAAGCCCGGAGAAAAGAAAATTGGAAGCCATCCCCAATCCTGACTTTGATGATTCTGATGAAACCCCAAACAAGAAACCCAAACTTGATTAGCTGAAGGACATCAAGATTGAAAAGCCGTAATTTGGCTTTGTTGAAACATTATTTGGTTAAACATTTGGTTATACTGTGTTGTTCACAGTCATACTTTTGGTTGCATCTATTGTGGGTTGCATTTCCCACAATCATACATTTCCTTTGGTTGTTTTTGGACTTATGTTTGGGTTGCTTAAACTGTGTTGCACACAGGCGTACATTTTCTGAATAATTTTGTGGTTGTTTTGGACTTAAGTATGGGCACTTTTTATGCTTTTGAACTATTTTGGTTTTTTTTGATTTCATATAACTGTTTTGGACAGTTTTGTTATGTGACACAGGTTCATTATGCAGGATATGTCTAACTTTTGCAGCTTAAATCTTTTCCATTTGGTATTTCTTTTTTGCAGGTTTATTTTATGAATGTGAAAAGACTTGGATCTATTCGTCAAACTTCAACCGGGTAATAACGTACCATATTCACTTATTTCCTTGCTATGTTATGAATTATAATGTAGTTATTAATGATAACTTTCAACCTTTGTATTTTCAGATTTTGTAAGAATTCGGCAGAGTACAAGTGTCATTCTATTACCTGCATTTACTCTTAGCCGTCGAAGTGGAAGAAGAAACATGTCATCACTGCTCTTATACAAGGAAGTGGAAGAAGAAACAATACCATAATTTAGTTTTGCCAATAATGTAATTTGAAAAAATATAATGTACAAAGTTGTAATGTAAATGATTAATAACAATGAATTTTTTATTCAGTTTTGTTGTTTCTGTTTGTCTATGTCTGAGGAATGGATGCTTTTGATCTTAAATTAATCAGTAGATTATCTGTTGTAAAAATCTAATTTGCTGGCATTTTTAGGTTGATCTGGTTCTTTTGATGGCTAACGGTTAATTAGAGCATGACGTTTTCAATGTCATATTCAAGAACAGACAACCCGACCAAATAGTGGAATATGCATCAGCATAAGGTCAGTTCCAAGAACTTCATGCTTTCAGGTTTCCATATATTTTGAGAAGCAAATTTGATCGACCTTTCTTTCCTATGACGAATGGAGTAAATTAGGTGCAAGTGTTCCGTCGTCCTTTGTATTGTTACCGTGCTAATACAATTACGATGACATCAAGGAAGCAGACATACAGGCTAAACTTCAGAAGATTGAGGTAACATTTGTTTGTTTTTACGTCTACTTACTGATCTCATGTTATCACAATCAAGCATCACATCATTTGTACTTTGGGATATTAACTTGCTTTAGTTATGCAGGTCAATGAAGTACCATTTTATTCAATGCTATGAGCTACTGTATTCGATGGTCTTGAAGCTACACAAAAGATGTTTATGTGTAACTGTGTAAATAAGCAATTGTAAGTAACACGTTTGAATGTCATATGTAACATGCCTACCATGTCAGAAGTAGCTGGTCTTATTGTACATGCAAATTACACATTCACCTTTTATATAAAAAATTAAAAATATAACTTAATTTACAATGAATTTATTTTTGAGAAAAAATGGGAAACTGTTTTATATTTGAAGTTAAATATAGATTTAAATACTTCAAATCTATCAAATACCTGCAAATTTAAAAAATTCAAAAATTCAAATTTATAAAAATTTTAAAACTCCTGGCATCTTTGTTATTTGTAGAACTAATTTGAATTATTCATTCATTTCAATCTCTTAAACGAAAAAGATGTACTCAACAATCTAATTTATCTCAACCTCACTTTCATATGTTCATATCTATATTCGTTTACAATTACTATGGATCCAAACAAAAGGTTGATAAGAGAAAAACATATACATATCATAAGAGCAAAAAATTTGAAACGAGCAAATGGATCATCTTCTTCATCTCATCAAGGTGTATCAAACACATCAGGTAATGTTGCACAAACAAATTTTGTAAGAAGAAGTACAAGAATTCAAGAAAAAGGACCTGTGATTGGTAAGAATCCCCTTTGTTAATATATATTTTTTTTTATATTCACCACCTTGTATTGTAAACACATTTTGGATCTGGAATGCAACACATTTTTACACACTTTCTTTGTAAGGTGCAAATCTACAACGAACAAACGGCAATGAAAGTGAGAATACGAACATGGCTGGTAGCGGTAAGACTAATACAATGTTATACTTCTTATAATGTTATTGTTTGTATACTTTAATTTGTATATTCATTTGATCATGATATTTTAGATAATAATGGAAGTATGTTGCTCGGGGAAGTTCATAGTTATTCAACGCCTGTAATGCACAAACCAACAGATTCAACCATAAAAAACCCCTTGCAATGTTCAACGACTCCGTTATCGGATATTACAAACGGTATGGTTCATCATAACATGTATTATTTTTTTTACAATGTATTGAAATAAATGGTTAATATGCAGTTCATACAAATATATATTCCGTTCATCCGAGCAATAGCCGATCGAGTTTCCAAAACTCATATTCTGTAACGACCAGGAATTGTACTGTAACAATTCACATTTTCAGGATAATTACTATTCCCGAAAAATTTCACTATTCACTTTTACTATTCATTTTCCCGAAAATTTTCCCGAAATTTGATTTTTATTTCTTGGGCTGAAGTGATAAATCATTTCCATGACAAATTAAAAGTTTGACATTCATAAGCTCATTTTCGTGAAAGTTATTAAGGAATTACACAGAATTACACGTTTTAGGGTAAAACGTCATTCAGAAATTCTACGCACAACGAAATTCGGTCGCGTTAATTTTCCCCGTATCAGAAAAATGTTTGACACACTCATGATTTATTTGAGAATAAATCATGACTGAGAAAAACATGACCAAAATAAACCTCGGCCGTGAAAAACTGAAATTTTCAGTTTTAAGCGTTTTTACTCAGCCGTAACCTTAGCCTATACCTGCACCGCATTTCTAAGACTATTTGAGTTTTCAACTTATTAGAAAAAGTCAACATATTTTTCCCTCCTCCATTGACCAAAAATCATTCCTTGATTTTATAAGTCATTTCGTGATTTTTAGGCTTACGGTTTGATGTCTAAAAGACATTTAACACCAACCGACACTAGACTGAGCCCAGTCTAGACATTATAAGTCATTTTAAATCATTTATATCATATTAGAAAAGTAACATTTTACTTTTCTCAGTTTTACGTAAAATTCGTACATTTTACGTATTACGCGTTTTAGACCCGTGTTTCCAGTTTTTAGCAGGGTTTACCACCCAAATGGAACCTACCACTCATTTTACATTTTATTATGGAACTTATTGACATGTTTATCAATACTTTCAAGTTCCATAATTTTACGACACCCGGTTTTACGTTTTGAGGCGTAACAACTTACGGTTTGCATTTCCCGGAGTCAAGTTTCATCCTAATACTTAGGATAATACCAAGCAAAAGCCAAAGCTTGCTCTCCAAGCTCATGAAACCGGCCTAGGGGGGGGAGTCATCCCCATGTGGCTCAAACTCATGAATTTACCCCTAAAATCAACACTTAATTACAACTTGGTCATCAAGTTGTAACACTTTCCTAGTAAGCTTCCTAACTTGGACTATAAAAGCCCCCATTCCCCCCTTTTGGTGCCGTGCATCCCCAACCCCAAATCCCTCTCATCCTTAGTTCATTTCCTTCTAATTTCTAGCAAGATTCAAGTGAAGTTCAAGTATAGAAACCCTAGATAGGTTATCATTCATCAAACACTTCCATAACCTCATATACTTGGTGATTTCTCTTGAGTTTGAATCCACTCAAGTCACCTCAACCTTCATCATCCATCTTTCAAGATTACAAGAGTAGAAAGATTGCATGAAGAGAAGTGGGTTGAAGCAAGTCTATCAAAGTCCTATCCTTACATGTTAACTTCCTTTCATCTTTGAAAGCCAAAAGTTGTGAGCCAAACCCTAACTTGATTCTTGTTAAATAATCATGTTCATGTTATTTACATACTATTTGTGCTATATTATGTCTTGTAGTTATGTCCATGATGTATAAAAGTGAGCAAAACAAGTTATTGTTATTGATTGTTACAACAAGTTACTAAAACAAGTAAACTAGTGACTTTCTTGGTAAGACCTGATCAAAATGGTAAAAATATGATGTTGGATCATTACATATTACAGTAGAGGACTTAACAAGGAAACCATAGCAATTTGAACCACCTAAAACGAGTATACGAGTCAAAAGTTACGCCCATTTGAAGTTACCAAAGATTTCCGGCAAAACTGCCAAATAGCTTCCTGATCAAATTTGGGTTTTGAAAGTCCCACTTCTGGTCTGATTCATCAAAAAGTTAAAACACGAAAGTTGTCCGGAACGACGTTTTCGTTCAGGAACAAAGAAGCTCGAGCCCTAAAAACGCTTTCCGAGTGATAAAATTCTTCAAATTCTAAACAGCCCATTTTTAGACAAAGTCATTACATATAGGTTATGGTTTATGAAGATCAAAGGGGTCTTATGACCTATAATCAAGACCACCACCATGGCTAGAGCCAAGGTTGTGTCTCATGACCTTGGAACAAGGACCAAAGGTCATGGCTAGGCCATGACGAAATGACCATAACAACTTACATAGGCGTAAACATGAAACAATGAATTAGGCGATAACATGAACAAGCAATTTGGATCTACTTCACCTAAAAGGAAACCATGAGATATTACCAAGAGAAAATGGTCATTCAAGACTTATGAAACTACCCCTAATAACAATCTTCATGTACTAATAAACTTTCCTAAGTTTATTCAAATATCGGACATGTAACTTTTCGGATCAAAACTTATACTTTATCAACTACTACAATAGTAGGGAGCCTCATGTGAGGAGTTCATTATGTAAGCCGTCGAGTTGAGTTGTGGATTTACGAATTAAAGTGTCCTAGCTCCTCGAACGCTTACTAACATGACTTCTGAATTATGTCGGCCCGAACGGTAGTAAACGATATACAAAACATACATGTTTCATGAATCTTTCTTTCAAAGACTTATACTATACATCATACCACATCATGGACTAAGTGCAAGATATATATTGGCATGTTTATGTCTCCTTAGACATTACTCCGATCTGTCACACCCCCAATTTACCTGACTTGCAGCGGAATGGAATACCTGGGGGTGTCTGTCATAGCACCACAGTTACAGTTACATTGAACGACCTAAAGTGTCGTTTGGAAAATACTGCATTTGATCATTGAAATAATTCAGAGTTTACAAAATGAGGTCCCCAAAATGTGTTACATGTTCATGAAAAACAAGCCATACTAGATCAAATGTTTACATAAGTGCATGAAATAATGATGAGACGCGTCGACTCCGCGACTCCATGAAGGTCCAAATGCATGTCACATGAGCTACCTTAGTAACCTGAAATACATTGCTAAAACGTCAACACGAATGTTGGTGAATTCCATAGGTTTGTAAAATGTACTGATGTACGGCCACCACAAGTAAAAATGCAAGATAAAAATCTCGTGAAAATTGTACAATAGCCTTAAGCTCATGACACCGAAGCTATGACTGATGAAATTCTATGCCCCTCCCGAATGTTCTGCCGAAACATTCAAATGTAAAAGACATGACATGCATCCGCTTACTGTTGGTATCCACTACCACGGATGGAGGCGTCACCCTCGATAGATCTATCCACTCACTCTCGCTTAGTACTTGAAATTAACGGTTCATGATGTTACAGGGGACTTTTCACATGGCAAGGTAACTTAAGCTATGTACATGTTTGAATACTTGGGCTCGTACTGAAATAATTGATGCAATGTATTCCCCCCGTGGGATTTGAAAACAATCAAAAATGTTGAATTGAAAACGGGGCTATGAAAACTCACCTTAACTGATGAAACCATGATGAAATGAAATGAACACCAATGAACAATTTGCTGTCGTAACCCAATATGATGGTACCATGAACATGTACTGAGCTGAAAACAAGGCGCGCATACCAGCCGCAACCTAATATGAATGATGTACGATCTACTTTAGATCATGAAATGATGTTTCGAATGTCCATGCACATGTTTACTATACCACTCTACTCTTTGGAAAAACACTTGTGTTATCAAAATATATAATCCAAGACTTAGGAAAATATTGCTATTAGAAAATATAAATGACTAGTTATAATATATATACTTATATATATATAACGTAAGTTTCCTTGTTAGCGTTGAAATACTCGGGTTGTAATCCTTGAAATGATGAAAACATACTCATAATAACTAATACTACGTTAGTTATAAAGCTCGGTACTTGACATTATGTTTAGCTTAAAAATGCACTTCGTAGTTTTTGCGCCAAATTATATTAAAAGCTGTCAATTATAAAAGAGTTTTAGCCGATATTCAAACGAGTATATCTTTGTCGTTACTTGTCCGTTTTACTTGTTCTTTATATCCACGGTTTCGTCTTAGTATGTAGTAATATATTTTGGAAAGCTCGGCTCCTCCGGGTTACGTCTAAAGCCTCTTTTTGACCGACGAAAAATGTCCAACAGCAACTATTTTTCCAGAAAATACTTTTCGTCAATAATCTTGCAAAAATCATAACTTCTTCGTTATAAGCTCTTTTTAATCCATTCTTTCGCCTACGGATTCGTTTTTGAAAGTATTTTCTAAAAATTTTGCCAAAGTTTCCTTGGTGTTTACTGATTTTCCAGATTTTTACAAAATGGGACAGCATGTCTAAAATGAGTTCCAAATCAAGTTTCCAAGGTTAAAAACCAATTTCTACCATCACCAAACCTCTTGTAATCACCACATGACTAATCTAATCTTACCATACACCTTCTTAGGGTGCCATGGACTCCTAACCAAGTTATTAGAGCTAGGGGATTCATAACAAGAAAGTTAGGGTTTGTATGTTACTTTTTAGCCAAAATAAAGTGTAGTATAGCTACTTATACATGGTTTTTAGCATGATTCTTATGTAATACATGTAAAAATAGGATGATTCATGAAAAAATAAAGATGAAAACTTACTTGACAAAATGAGGTGATTATTGGATGATTATGCTTGTTGTTCTTGTGTTTTTGTTGCTTGATTCTTGATTAGACTTGTAAAATGAACAACTTTTGTATTTTACTTTATGGAAAATCATCACTTGATCTATGAGATCAATAAAAGTCGTGGGTTTCAAGAGGAGGAAGAAGAAAATGGGTTTTTGATCTTTCTAAAAAGTTAGATTATGATTTGTGATTTTTGTTAATGAAATGTTTATAAGGTTTATTAGTATAATAATGATAATTCAATGCACATGGTTAAAAAGGGTGGCACATGGCTGGTTTTGGGTGTGAAAAGGGAGTAGCCAAAACGGTTTTGATCACTTAGAAAATGTAGTGTAGCGTTACGTGTTATTACGCGTTATTCGTTAAAATCGGGTACCGGGTTTAATAGCAATAAACGTTCACGAAGTATACCGGGATGAAATAAAGTTATAATAATGTTAAAAACATATTAAAAATATGTTGGGTACATTTACTGAGTGATCGGGTGATTATTGTTTAGTTTTCACGAAAACCGTCGTAATATTCATAAGCGTACGTTAAAAATAAAATAAATTTCCAAAATACTGGGTAACTGAATGTTATAACTTTTATGATGTTAAAATGGATATAAAAATATGTCGGGACCATTGTGGGAATATTTAGATATATTCGTCGTGTATAAACCGGGTGTTAACGTTTATTATAATTACGTATACGTAAAAACGTTAAATGTACTGAATATAGTAATTTGAAAATCCTGAGAGTGGTATAACATGAAAATGCTGTTATGATGATATGCAGACTATCTCCAGTCCGTATGCAGTGTTCTCAACACTAATGAAATGAATTCGCACCTAACCCAATCCGGTTACGCGAATTTGAATATCCGTAAACTAAATTTACGATGAAATGTGTAATGCACGTGAATGATAAAATCTTTTCCCGCAATGAATAGTGTTCCATGAATAGTAAATTTCCCAAAAGTTTCTCAGAATATCAAATTGACCTCGAAAACGATGAATAGTAAACTGATGAATAGTGTTTTGATGAATAGTGTTTGATGAATAGTGTTTTTCCAAAGTTCGGGAAATGACCTGAAATGACCTGAAATGGTGAGTTGTGACAGTCTTCCCCCCTAAAAGGAACTTCGTCCCGAAGTTCAGTTTATGTTGGTCTCTGAAAATGTATTGGTGAAAAGGTGATGATATTCGAGAATTCCAGCGAACTCTAACGATAGGAATTCGACTCTGTTTCAACTGTTTGACCACACGGTCCATGATTTCTGTTGGTTCTCTTACAAGGTCTGAGATTGTCATTTGGGTTGGATCCCTTCCAATGGAATCATGAGTGACTCATCTGAAAGTCATTTCTGGGGATCTGAAAATGTGAAATATGTTCGTGTAATCCTGTTGTTCTCTGACAATGTTCAAGTTTGACGGCCACTAGGCCTACTCTGTCAAAATATAAATGGTCCAGTGTATATTGGTGTAACTTTCCAAGTTTTCTGAATGATAACATGCCTTTCCTAGGCAGAACTTTCTGCGAACTCTGCAGAACTTGTAGTTTTAATGGTTTACGACTTATTGAACTTGTAAATGATTCTTGACTTGTAGGAATTTATGGTTATCTCATGAATGCCTACTGAACTAGTGAGTTGAGCTTTTTCTGAGTTTGGCCCATCAATCGATGGTCTGCGCTTCTTAATGTTTTAAATGTGACACTGGTAATATATACTGTTGAATTCTGCCAGAACTCAAGTTTGTATGCTAGTTGGTCGATTCTAAAATGAATCTTAAATAGTCCAATATGCTAAAGGTTCAACCTTTCTTGTTATCCAATTTGTATCATGCCAATCCAAGGCAATGCTTTTAACTTAGTTTGTTCTCCTACCTGAATCTGGATGGTTTGTTGTTCAGGATATCCAATCCAAATGATGTGTGTTATGTACCAACCTAACTTCTGCCAGTTTCCCGTTGTTGGTGTGATAACTATTGTTGTAGATGAATTTGATTTATGTTGAGTGATTAGTCCAACCATTTCTAAGGTCAATCACTCATGCTCTGAGCATACTTTCCTATGTTTGAATTGTTCTGTCGCTTTGACCATCGGTCTGAGGATGATAGGTGATGTTCACATCTAAATGGGTTTCTGAAGGAAATCCTGAAATGTTTACATGAAGTCCAAGGTGAATCGGTTTCCTTAACAGGAAAATAACTGAAATGGGTACAATAAACCTTTGTGACTAATTCCACAACGTTCGGTCCTTCGAACTTGGCGTTATCTGAAGGGATAGAATATAGGTAACAATTTGATTCCTTGTGTTTTGTTCCAACGGATGATAAGACATATGTTCTTCTTTGTCTATTGGGTTTGGTCTCCACTACTGAAGTTCGTGATTAATTTGTGATGTCCTTCCTAATTCCTTCATCACCTATTCCAAATATTCTTTATTGTCAAGTCACAAATCCTAAATGCATAAGCGATGTTGTAGGGACATTCGTTCTGGAAATTTGTCTCGCGATTATGAGTTTTAGTTGAAATCCTTTTCTGAATAAACGAATTTAGAAAATGGAGCAAATGATTTACTGGGTAATATTTTTCTTGATGATTCAAAATCCAGTAGTTATGAAATAGGAACTGTTTTCAAACATGTTGTGATTAAGACTGCTTACCAAAGTTTGATGTTTATGTATATTTCTCATTGTACAATAGTGTTGCTAAAGTTTGACCAAAAAGGATCGCACTTGTTCAAAATAGGAATTTCAGAAATCATTTTTCCACAAGGTATGTGATTTATGTAAACGCATCAACTTTATTTAAAAGTGAAAACACTGAAAAGGATAAAATGGTAGAATAGGAAATGTTCGCTTAAATGCATAGATGTCTAACACTTAGTTCCTGAGGTTGGATAATGTCTATTGGTGGTTATCTGGCATGACTACAAGCATAGGCATTTAGACTAACTTAAGTCCTGAAATAGTTTATCGTTGTACTTGGCAAGACGAAGGTATCACTTGATGTTGTGTCGATGAATGTCTATTCTGTTTTCCCATGTAGATGAGGAGATATGTTCTGGCTTGATCCCTTGCTTAGTATGAAGGTGAGGTTATCTGAAATTTCTAGACATAATGCCTTAGTGAAATCTACATCGATATTCTTGATTCAAACAATTGTCCTTTGTGAAAACTTACTGCAGGAAAGTTTATGTATGGATAAGGCCATGTTTAAATGAAATGCTCTACAGTCTCAATTAGAAGCTGGGTTTATTTCTATTGTGTTGTCATGCGGACATTTATTGAGTTCAATCCTGTAGCTCAGTATAGCTAGTACCCTTGAATAATGACATTGGACAACTAAGTCAGAGATGGTAATTAGGATGGTCTCGCAGTATCTGAGGATTTGTTGTTGAGTTATGAATTCTCTCACTATATGCTTCTAGTCCTGGTTACTAGTTCTGTACTCCTTTCATTGCTTTTATTGTATAAAGGAATCCTGCATGTAATTGATATGGAAAGTCTCTTCTAGGAAAATCAATGGGAAAATCCAACTTAATGGCTAAGTGAGTGACTTGTGGGGTAAGTATCCAGGGATAGTTCAGCAAAATGGATGTTTATGAATGAGTTCCTTTGTTTACAAAACTTTTGGATGAAGATTGTTATTACAATCCTTTGAAAAGGTAATTATTTCCTTCATGGCATAATCCTTCCTGAATTTTACATAGGTGATCAGGCTATGTATAATTGAGGACTAATGATGCGATGTTAGATTTTTGTCAAAATATCATAACTTTCCTCAAAAGTTTTAGATGGTGTTCAACGCATTGTTATTAAAATGGTATCCTGATGTTTCCTTTCAAGTAACATGAAAATTGCTTCGCGTAATAATAGTAAATACTTGGTGTAATGACAGAAAAATCAATGTATAGGATGGTAATAAAATAGCTTACTTCAGAAAATTTCTCTGTAAAACAGTTTCCCCATATGATAATACAATAGCTTGAATGGTGTATTGGATACGTGGGTGAATCTTGTCGAATAGTAATAGTCTACAAATTCGTCAAAAACGAAATCAACCTAATTCCTGATGAGACAATGCTAAAATGTTGCTAAACGATTGAAGTCTGGTCCAGGGACTTCCTGGTGTCCCTCTGTGTGAAATCAGGTTTGTGGCATCATAAGGTCGAGATAGTCCTGAAGTGGTGTCTGAAGTTATGCATCTATCAAATCTTAGATAATATAGGTTCTGAACCATTCCTGAAGAATCTGCGGATGTTTCTGTTGAGTCCGTGTTATTGGTATTATCTACTAGATGTCATCTAGTTCATGGCAAGTGGGAATGGAAAAGGAAATGACAATGATGGTACTAGTGAATGGAATACTACCCTCTTTCGTGCTACCTCGCGACATCCAAAAGGTAAAACTAAAGTACACACTGTGGGAAGACCAATAGTGTAATAAATAATTGATGGTGGTGATAGTACCTGAGTAGTAAGTGCCCTACTAGTGATGGAAAGAAAACACACTATCTTCCTTGCAATAAGCATCCTAATAAGTCCATTAAGATTAATTCTGAATACACTACCAAAAGGCATTCTATGTACGGGCTGAATGATAGGAAAACCCTGTTCCTATGGCAAATCAATAGTGCTAATGGTGGTGTAAATGCAACTGGTGGTATAATGGTAGTGGACGATGACAAGGCATCTTCAATGTCGGAATCCGATAAAAGGATGTCAGGGTGAGTATCTGAAGACATGTCACTTGTGAACCAGGTCAATAAAATGATATACATATACGGATATGAGTATAAATAACTCGCACAGGGTATGTATGAAACAACATGTATCATGATTATGCACTTATGATGAAATGATGAGATGCTATGATGATGCGGTTATAGTCTAGGGTCCAAGATACATCCTAGTTCGCTATAACCTTAGCTCTGATGCCAATCTGTCACACCCCCAATTTACCTGACTTGCAGCGGAATGGAATACCTGGGGGTGTCTGTCATAGCACCACAGTTACAGTTACATTGAACGACCTAAAGTGTCGTTTGGAAAATACTGCATTTGATCATTGAAATAATTCAGAGTTTACAAAATGAGGTCCCCAAAATGTGTTACATGTTCATGAAAAACAAGCCATACTAGATCAAATGTTTACATAAGTGCATGAAATAATGATGAGACGCGTCGACTCCGCGACTCCATGAAGGTCCAAATGCATGTCACATGAGCTACCTTAGTAACCTGAAATACATTGCTAAAACGTCAACACGAATGTTGGTGAATTCCATAGGTTTGTAAAATGTACTGATGTACGGCCACCACAAGTAAAAATGCAAGATAAAAATCTCGTGAAAATTGTACAATAGCCTTAAGCTCATGACACCGAAGCTATGACTGATGAAATTCTATGCCCCTCCCGAATGTTCTGCCGAAACATTCAAATGTAAAAGACATGACATGCATCCGCTTACTGTTGGTATCCACTACCACGGATGGAGGCGTCACCCTCGATAGATCTATCCACTCACTCTCGCTTAGTACTTGAAATTAACGGTTCATGATGTTACAGGGGACTTTTCACATGGCAAGGTAACTTAAGCTATGTACATGTTTGAATACTTGGGCTCGTACTGAAATAATTGATGCAATGTATTCCCCCCGTGGGATTTGAAAACAATCAAAAATGTTGAATTGAAAACGGGGCTATGAAAACTCACCTTAACTGATGAAACCATGATGAAATGAAATGAACACCAATGAACAATTTGCTGTCGTAACCCAATATGATGGTACCATGAACATGTACTGAGCTGAAAACAAGGCGCGCATACCAGCCGCAACCTAATATGAATGATGTACGATCTACTTTAGATCATGAAATGATGTTTCGAATGTCCATGCACATGTTTACTATACCACTCTACTCTTTGGAAAAACACTTGTGTTATCAAAATATATAATCCAAGACTTAGGAAAATATTGCTATTAGAAAATATAAATGACTAGTTATAATATATATACTTATATATATATAACGTAAGTTTCCTTGTTAGCGTTGAAATACTCGGGTTGTAATCCTTGAAATGATGAAAACATACTCATAATAACTAATACTACGTTAGTTATAAAGCTCGGTACTTGACATTATGTTTAGCTTAAAAATGCACTTCGTAGTTTTTGCGCCAAATTATATTAAAAGCTGTCAATTATAAAAGAGTTTTAGCCGATATTCAAACGAGTATATCTTTGTCGTTACTTGTCCGTTTTACTTGTTCTTTATATCCACGGTTTCGTCTTAGTATGTAGTAATATATTTTGGAAAGCTCGGCTCCTCCGGGTTACGTCTAAAGCCTCTTTTTGACCGACGAAAAATGTCCAACAGCAACTATTTTTCCAGAAAATACTTTTCGTCAATAATCTTGCAAAAATCATAACTTCTTCGTTATAAGCTCTTTTTAATCCATTCTTTCGCCTACGGATTCGTTTTTGAAAGTATTTTCTAAAAATTTTGCCAAAGTTTCCTTGGTGTTTACTGATTTTCCAGATTTTTACAAAATGGGACAGCATGTCTAAAATGAGTTCCAAATCAAGTTTCCAAGGTTAAAAACCAATTTCTACCATCACCAAACCTCTTGTAATCACCACATGACTAATCTAATCTTACCATACACCTTCTTAGGGTGCCATGGACTCCTAACCAAGTTATTAGAGCTAGGGGATTCATAACAAGAAAGTTAGGGTTTGTATGTTACTTTTTAGCCAAAATAAAGTGTAGTATAGCTACTTATACATGGTTTTTAGCATGATTCTTATGTAATACATGTAAAAATAGGATGATTCATGAAAAAATAAAGATGAAAACTTACTTGACAAAATGAGGTGATTATTGGATGATTATGCTTGTTGTTCTTGTGTTTTTGTTGCTTGATTCTTGATTAGACTTGTAAAATGAACAACTTTTGTATTTTACTTTATGGAAAATCATCACTTGATCTATGAGATCAATAAAAGTCGTGGGTTTCAAGAGGAGGAAGAAGAAAATGGGTTTTTGATCTTTCTAAAAAGTTAGATTATGATTTGTGATTTTTGTTAATGAAATGTTTATAAGGTTTATTAGTATAATAATGATAATTCAATGCACATGGTTAAAAAGGGTGGCACATGGCTGGTTTTGGGTGTGAAAAGGGAGTAGCCAAAACGGTTTTGATCACTTAGAAAATGTAGTGTAGCGTTACGTGTTATTACGCGTTATTCGTTAAAATCGGGTACCGGGTTTAATAGCAATAAACGTTCACGAAGTATACCGGGATGAAATAAAGTTATAATAATGTTAAAAACATATTAAAAATATGTTGGGTACATTTACTGAGTGATCGGGTGATTATTGTTTAGTTTTCACGAAAACCGTCGTAATATTCATAAGCGTACGTTAAAAATAAAATAAATTTCCAAAATACTGGGTAACTGAATGTTATAACTTTTATGATGTTAAAATGGATATAAAAATATGTCGGGACCATTGTGGGAATATTTAGATATATTCGTCGTGTATAAACCGGGTGTTAACGTTTATTATAATTACGTATACGTAAAAACGTTAAATGTACTGAATATAGTAATTTGAAAATCCTGAGAGTGGTATAACATGAAAATGCTGTTATGATGATATGCAGACTATCTCCAGTCCGTATGCAGTGTTCTCAACACTAATGAAATGAATTCGCACCTAACCCAATCCGGTTACGCGAATTTGAATATCCGTAAACTAAATTTACGATGAAATGTGTAATGCACGTGAATGATAAAATCTTTTCCCGCAATGAATAGTGTTCCATGAATAGTAAATTTCCCAAAAGTTTCTCAGAATATCAAATTGACCTCGAAAACGATGAATAGTAAACTGATGAATAGTGTTTTGATGAATAGTGTTTGATGAATAGTGTTTTTCCAAAGTTCGGGAAATGACCTGAAATGACCTGAAATGGTGAGTTGTGACACGATCCTAAGTCGCAACATTCGATTATAGGTTGCTCGTAGAAACCTTCACGATTCAACCATTACATTCATTACTTGCTATCTTACTTAAGGTGAGTTCATAGCCCCACTTTCCATTACTTAATTGTTTTACAAATCCTTGGGGGGAATACATGCTATTTATAAATCGAATACAATGCTTTCTAATGTATGCTTCACGACGATGTTTTATTATCACTAAGTACCAACCTTGCTAAACCGAAATCCTTTATTATGAACCATTTAGTCACTAGCAATAGTGAGCGCGAATATTAATAATAGGCCTATTGGGATTGACGAATCCCATTTGTATTGACTAAGTTCAAACAAATGCATTAATATTTGAGATTTAGGTATGTTAGCAAAGTACCTACCGGGATAAATCTGCCGATCGATATTGGTACACGTTAACGTTATGGTTTCATAAGCTTAGTGTATAATAACTGTTCCGGGCGTATAATAACGTAGCCTACCTGTTTTGTTTTCCAAACATTGGTGTGAGCCTATAACTCACACTACCAACATATTGTGTTCAATCGATTTAACAAACTCTATGAATATCACTCAACCTTTGTGTTGACCTCTCAAGCATGTATTTCAGGTTCATGACGATCAAGGATGGCACGGAAGGACACGGATACTCAAGAGGGCTATAAATTTACTTATCATTCAAAAACTCACTTAATGTGATTTGTAAACATGGAACCAATTGGGACCTCATTTTGTAACCTCTGATATTTATATAATTTGAATGATAAATCTTTTAAAACGACTCAATTGGAGTTCGTTTTCTATTATTGTGACTATTGTGCCGTCGAGTAACACCCAGTTCGAATTCCGCTGCAACCATGAATTGGGGGTGTTACAGATTGGTACCAGAGCCATGGTTATAGAGAAACGGGTCTAAGTGAGACCTAAACTATAACTACAACTACAAGCAAAACCATTTTTATAGCCTTCCGCTCTCTGTGTCTTCCATCCTCCAGACGATTATGGACTTAGTAAGCATGTTATGCTACACAAACATATAAGTATATTGATATATACACACTAAGCATTTTATGCTACATGAACACATATAAGTATATTGATATATACACACTAAGCATTTTATGCTACATGAACACATATAAGTATATTGATATATACACACTAGGCATTTTATGCTACATGAACACATATTAGTATATTGATATATACACACTAGGCATTTTATGCTACATGAACATATTAGTTTATTGATATATAAACTCGGTTTATTTTCAATCATTTATCTAAACAATGGACTAAACATATCTGTGTATGCCTATTCTAAGGCATTTCGACATAGCCACACTCTCCCAATCATGTTCCTACTCCAACATTCATTTTCCAAGACATTGTGAGATACAATGGTCTCATTCATTTTTCAAGACATTGTGTTATACAATGGCCTCATTCATTTTCCAAGACATTGTGAGATACAATGGTCTCATTCATTTTTTAAGACATTGTGAGATACAATGGTCTCATTCATTTTTCAAGACATTGTGTTATACAATGGCCTCATTCATTTTCCAAGACATTGTGAGATACAATGGTCTCATTCATTTTCCAAGACATTGTATGATACAATGGTCTTAATCATTTCTCAAATGTTTTGAGTCACCTAATGGTTTAACCTACTTCCCAGACATTGTGAATTGCACAATGGTCTAACCTACTTCCGAGACATTGTGAATTGTGCAATGGTCTCTGGAATTATTTCACGACCTCATCAATATCATTTCTTATGATATCAAAAACCCATCACAATCTAACGATTTCCAAACAAGAAATATGAGATTTCTAAAGGACAAACTAATCCATCATCGACAAAAGCTGAACTTTCTCTACATTCATCAAAGTTTCTGATGAAACCTTCATTATTAAAAGTTCGTGATCCTGGCCAAGTATGTTCTATTTTAGAACTACTTAAAACTTCCTTTCCATACGTACCTACCCTTACTATCTTCTATGCAATGGAATATGAAAACATACGTTACAAGTCTTGTGTGGACGGGACTTGCAACTTAAGGGTTGACATCGCCTTTGTTTAGTGGACAGTTTCCCGAAAGCAACGGACATATCAAAAGTATACCTAATTTAGGTATTTGAAAATTTTATCGAACCTTGGCTAAATATAGACTAGTCACCTATATTTAACCTAGGGACAGTGGAATATAGTCTGACTAACTATATTCAACTTAAAATTTTCAAATACTGAGAGTAGTTGTACTAGGGTTATGTTTAGGTTGATTTCCTACATGAACACGATAAACCACCAGAATACATTAAAACAATCTAGAGACACGATAGTGTCTTACCACTCAGCGAAATCTTAACACCTTATTTGTATGATCTAAATTCATTCTTGAAAGTTTTCATTTATGAGATAATCCGAACTACTATCTTGGGATAGTTATCAATTATTCTCTTCATCCTGTAGAAGTACCATCCTGTTTAGGATACCATTCCATCATAAACTTTTAAAATCTCTTAAGATTTTCAAAACAAACTCAACATCTATACCTAAGAGTATTAATGTTAAGCATATACTACACACTTTTGTTCATCAACATATCATAACATTATCTTCACAACCGTTGGAACCACAAGCTCATTAACAGATCTTGATGCACTTTTAAAGCTCAAATCATCCTTAGTTACACCACAAGCACCCTTATCATCTTTACAAGTTTGAATATTCATCTTGTACTTTTTTTTACACCAATATCATCTCATAATACACTACCTTGTAACTCACCGGCTAAGTATGAATGTTGTGTTGGGAATTCTTAAGTAGGATGATTTGTAATTATTTGAATGGATTGGGATGCCTTTTCATTTAAATAAAGAAATTGTAAATCACCGAACCATAAGTTTATATTCCTCTATTTACATTGTTTGGGATGCCTCTCTATGTAAATAAAGAATTATAAACAAGTGGGCTTATTTGTATCCAAAATAACATAAGTATGAAGTCAACCTACATTACATTGCTCGGGTATGGCTTGATACCTACATTACATTGCTCGGGTATGGCATGATACCTACATTATATTCGCCACAAGAAATCCTATCTTTTAACCGACATCGCTTCAAACCATGACATAAACACTAGGTACAACAACCGATTACCTACTAGACTATGATTGCGACTACTATCCCAATTTCCATTGATATTCAACTACTATATCAATTTTCATTTATTGGATTCCTATGTAAATTGCTATTGTTGTTCAACTGTTATATCAATTGCTATTGATACTTGACAACTATATCAATTTCCATTTTGATATTTAACTATATCAATTTCTGTACAACTACTATATCAATTTCTATTAATAATCGACTGCTATATCAATTTTCTTTGATATTCGACTATTATATGGATCTCTACTGATATTCAACCATGTTATCAATCTCTATTGACACACCATATTCTGAGACAAATCAAACTACATCACTGGTAATCCCAGACTTTAGTTTTCATAAGTAACCACACCTTTTCATCGACACGACTCCAACATATAACACACAAAGAACTTCGGGACGAAGTTCCCCGTAAGGGGTAGAGACTGTAACAATTCACATTTTCAGGATAATTACTATTCCCGAAAAATTTCACTATTCACTTTTACTATTCCTTTTCCCGAAAATTTTCCCGAAATTTGATTTTTATTTCTTGGGCTGAAGTGATAAATCATTTCCATGACAAATTAAAAGTTTGACATTCATAAGCTCATTTTCGTGAAAGTTATTAAGGAATTACACGGAATTACACGTTTTAGGGTAAAACGTCATTCAGAAATTCTACGCACAACGAAATTCGGTCGCGTTAATTTTCCCCGTATCAGAAAAATGTTTGACACACTCATGATTTATTTGAGAATAAATCATGACTGAGAAAAACATGACCAAAATAAACCTCGGCCGTGAAAAACTGAAATTTTCAGTTTTAAGCGTTTTTACTCAGCCGTAACCTTAGCCTATACCTGCACCGCATTTCTAAGACTATTTGAGTTTTCAACTTATTAGAAAAAGTCAACATATTTTTCCCTCCTCCATTGACCAAAAATCATTCCTTGATTTTATAAGTCATTTCGTGATTTTTAGGCTTACGGTTTGATGTCTAAAAGACATTTAACACCAACCGACACTAGACTGAGCCCAGTCTAGACATTATAAGTCATTTTAAATCATTTATATCATATTAGAAAAGTAACATTTTACTTTTCTCAGTTTTACGTAAAATTCGTACATTTTACGTATTACGCGTTTTAGACCCGTGTTTCCAGTTTTTAGCAGGGTTTACCACCCAAATGGAACCTACCACTCATTTTACATTTTATTATGGAACTTATTGACATGTTTATCAATACTTTCAAGTTCCATAATTTTACGACACCCGGTTTTACGTTTTGAGGCGTAACAACTTACGGTTTGCATTTCCCGGAGTCAAGTTTCATCCTAATACTTAGGATAATACCAAGCAAAAGCCAAAGCTTGCTCTCCAAGCTCATGAAACCGGCCTAGGGGGGGGAGTCATCCCCATGTGGCTCAAACTCATGAATTTACCCCTAAAATCAACACTTAATTACAACTTGGTCATCAAGTTGTAACACTTTCCTAGTAAGCTTCCTAACTTGGACTATAAAAGCCCCCATTCCCCCCTTTTGGTGCCGTGCATCCCCAACCCCAAATCCCTCTCATCCTTAGTTCATTTCCTTCTAATTTCTAGCAAGATTCAAGTGAAGTTCAAGTATAGAAACCCTAGATAGGTTATCATTCATCAAACACTTCCATAACCTCATATACTTGGTGATTTCTCTTGAGTTTGAATCCACTCAAGTCACCTCAACCTTCATCATCCATCTTTCAAGATTACAAGAGTAGAAAGATTGCATGAAGAGAAGTGGGTTGAAGCAAGTCTATCAAAGTCCTATCCTTACATGTTAACTTCCTTTCATCTTTGAAAGCCAAAAGTTGTGAGCCAAACCCTAACTTGATTCTTGTTAAATAATCATGTTCATGTTATTTACATACTATTTGTGCTATATTATGTCTTGTAGTTATGTCCATGATGTATAAAAGTGAGCAAAACAAGTTATTGTTATTGATTGTTACAACAAGTTACTAAAACAAGTAAACTAGTGACTTTCTTGGTAAGACCTGATCAAAATGGTAAAAATATGATGTTGGATCATTACATATTACAGTAGAGGACTTAACAAGGAAACCATAGCAATTTGAACCACCTAAAACGAGTATACGAGTCAAAAGTTACGCCCATTTGAAGTTACCAAAGATTTCCGGCAAAACTGCCAAATAGCTTCCTGATCAAATTTGGGTTTTGAAAGTCCCACTTCTGGTCTGATTCATCAAAAAGTTAAAACACGAAAGTTGTCCGGAACGACGTTTTCGTTCAGGAATAAAGAAGCTCGAGCCCTAAAAACGCTTTCCGAGTGATAAAATTCTTCAAATTCTAAACAGCCCATTTTTAGACAAAGTCATTACATATAGGTTATGGTTTATGAAGATCAAAGGGGTCTTATGACCTATAATCAAGACCACCACCATGGCTAGAGCCAAGGTTGTGTCTCATGACCTTGGAACAAGGACCAAAGGTCATGGCTAGGCCATGACGAAATGACCATAACAACTTACATAGGCGTAAACATGAAACAATGAATTAGGCGATAACATGAACAAGCAATTTGGATCTACTTCACCTAAAAGGAAACCATGAGATATTACCAAGAGAAAATGGTCATTCAAGACTTATGAAACTACCCCTAATAACAATCTTCATGTACTAATAAACTTTCCTAAGTTTATTCAAATATCGGACATGTAACTTTTCGGATCAAAACTTATACTTTATCAACTACTACAATAGTAGGGAGCCTCATGTGAGGAGTTCATTATGTAAGCCGTCGAGTTGAGTTGTGGATTTACGAATTAAAGTGTCCTAGCTCCTCGAACGCTTACTAACATGACTTCTGAATTATGTCGGCCCGAACGGTAGTAAACGATATACAAAACATACATGTTTCATGAATCTTTCTTTCAAAGACTTATACTATACATCATACCACATCATGGACTAAGTGCAAGATATATATTGGCATGTTTATGTCTCCTTAGACATTACTCCGATCCTAAGTCGCAACATTCGATTATAGGTTGCTCGTAGAAACCTTCACGATTCAACCATTACATTCATTACTTGCTATCTTACTTAAGGTGAGTTCATAGCCCCACTTTCCATTACTTAATTGTTTTACAAATCCTTGGGGGGAATACATGCTATTTATAAATCGAATACAATGCTTTCTAATGTATGCTTCACGACGATGTTTTATTATCACTAAGTACCAACCTTGCTAAACCGAAATCCTTTATTATGAACCATTTAGTCACTAGCAATAGTGAGCGCGAATATTAATAATAGGCCTATTGGGATTGACGAATCCCATTTGTATTGACTAAGTTCAAACAAATGCATTAATATTTGAGATTTAGGTATGTTAGCAAAGTACCTACCGGGATAAATCTGCCGATCGATATTGGTACACGTTAACGTTATGGTTTCATAAGCTTAGTGTATAATAACTGTTCCGGGCGTATAATAACGTAGCCTACCTGTTTTGTTTTCCAAACATTGGTGTGAGCCTATAACTCACACTACCAACATATTGTGTTCAATCGATTTAACAAACTCTATGAATATCACTCAACCTTTGTGTTGACCTCTCAAGCATGTATTTCAGGTTCATGACGATCAAGGATGGCACGGAAGGACACGGATACTCAAGAGGGCTATAAATTTACTTATCATTCAAAAACTCACTTAATGTGATTTGTAAACATGGAACCAATTGGGACCTCATTTTGTAACCTCTGATATTTATATAATTTGAATGATAAATCTTTTAAAACGACTCAATTGGAGTTCGTTTTCTATTATTGTGACTATTGTGCCGTCGAGTAACACCCAGTTCGAATTCCGCTGCAACCATGAATTGGGGGTGTTACAGATTGGTACCAGAGCCATGGTTATAGAGAAACGGGTCTAAGTGAGACCTAAACTATAACTACAACTACAAGCAAAACCATTTTTATAGCCTTCCGCTCTCTGTGTCTTCCATCCTCCAGACGATTATGGACTTAGTAAGCATGTTATGCTACACAAACATATAAGTATATTGATATATACACACTAAGCATTTTATGCTACATGAACACATATAAGTATATTGATATATACACACTAAGCATTTTATGCTACATGAACACATATAAGTATATTGATATATACACACTAGGCATTTTATGCTACATGAACACATATTAGTATATTGATATATACACACTAGGCATTTTATGCTACATGAACATATTAGTTTATTGATATATAAACTCGGTTTATTTTCAATCATTTATCTAAACAATGGACTAAACATATCTGTGTATGCCTATTCTAAGGCATTTCGACATAGCCACACTCTCCCAATCATGTTCCTACTCCAACATTCATTTTCCAAGACATTGTGAGATACAATGGTCTCATTCATTTTTCAAGACATTGTGTTATACAATGGCCTCATTCATTTTCCAAGACATTGTGAGATACAATGGTCTCATTCATTTTTTAAGACATTGTGAGATACAATGGTCTCATTCATTTTTCAAGACATTGTGTTATACAATGGCCTCATTCATTTTCCAAGACATTGTGAGATACAATGGTCTCATTCATTTTCCAAGACATTGTATGATACAATGGTCTTAATCATTTCTCAAATGTTTTGAGTCACCTAATGGTTTAACCTACTTCCCAGACATTGTGAATTGCACAATGGTCTAACCTACTTCCGAGACATTGTGAATTGTGCAATGGTCTCTGGAATTATTTCACGACCTCATCAATATCATTTCTTATGATATCAAAAACCCATCACAATCTAACGATTTCCAAACAAGAAATATGAGATTTCTAAAGGACAAACTAATCCATCATCGACAAAAGCTGAACTTTCTCTACATTCATCAAAGTTTCTGATGAAACCTTCATTATTAAAAGTTCGTGATCCTGGCCAAGTATGTTCTATTTTAGAACTACTTAAAACTTCCTTTCCATACGTACCTACCCTTACTATCTTCTATGCAATGGAATATGAAAACATACGTTACAAGTCTTGTGTGGACGGGACTTGCAACTTAAGGGTTGACATCGCCTTTGTTTAGTGGACAGTTTCCCGAAAGCAACGGACATATCAAAAGTATACCTAATTTAGGTATTTGAAAATTTTATCGAACCTTGGCTAAATATAGACTAGTCACCTATATTTAACCTAGGGACAGTGGAATATAGTCTGACTAACTATATTCGACTTAAAATTTTCAAATACTGAGAGTAGTTGTACTAGGGTTATGTTTAGGTTGATTTCCTACATGAACACGATAAACCACCAGAATACATTAAAACAATCTAGAGACACGATAGTGTCTTACCACTCAGCGAAATCTTAACACCTTATTTGTATGATCTAAATTCATTCTTGAAAGTTTTCATTTATGAGATAATCCGAACTACTATCTTGGGATAGTTATCAATTATTCTCTTCATCCTGTAGAAGTACCATCCTGTTTAGGATACCATTCCATCATAAACTTTTAAAATCTCTTAAGATTTTCAAAACAAACTCAACATCTATACCTAAGAGTATTAATGTTAAGCATATACTACACACTTTTGTTCATCAACATATCATAACATTATCTTCACAACCGTTGGAACCACAAGCTCATTAACAGATCTTGATGCACTTTTAAAGCTCAAATCATCCTTAGTTACACCACAAGCACCCTTATCATCTTTACAAGTTTGAATATTCATCTTGTACTTTTTTTTACACCAATATCATCTCATAATACACTACCTTGTAACTCACCGGCTAAGTATGAATGTTGTGTTGGGAATTCTTAAGTAGGATGATTTGTAATTATTTGAATGGATTGGGATGCCTTTTCATTTAAATAAAGAAATTGTAAATCACCGAACCATAAGTTTATATTCCTCTATTTACATTGTTTGGGATGCCTCTCTATGTAAATAAAGAATTATAAACAAGTGGGCTTATTTGTATCCAAAATAACATAAGTATGAAGTCAACCTACATTACATTGCTCGGGTATGGCTTGATACCTACATTACATTGCTCGGGTATGGCATGATACCTACATTATATTCGCCACAAGAAATCCTATCTTTTAACCGACATCGCTTCAAACCATGACATAAACACTAGGTACAACAACCGATTACCTACTAGACTATGATTGCGACTACTATCCCAATTTCCATTGATATTCAACTACTATATCAATTTTCATTTATTGGATTCCTATGTAAATTGCTATTGTTGTTCAACTGTTATATCAATTGCTATTGATACTTGACAACTATATCAATTTCCATTTTGATATTTAACTATATCAATTTCTGTACAACTACTATATCAATTTCTATTAATAATCGACTGCTATATCAATTTTCTTTGATATTCGACTATTATATGGATCTCTACTGATATTCAACCATGTTATCAATCTCTATTGACACACCATATTCTGAGACAAATCAAACTACATCACTGGTAATCCCAGACTTTAGTTTTCATAAGTAACCACACCTTTTCATCGACACGACTCCAACATATAACACACAAAGAACTTCGGGACGAAGTTCCCCGTAAGGGGTAGAGACTGTAACAATTCACATTTTCAGGATAATTACTATTCCCGAAAAATTTCACTATTCACTTTTACTATTCATTTTCCCGAAAATTTTCCCGAAATTTGATTTTTATTTCTTGGGCTGAAGTGATAAATCATTTCCATGACAAATTAAAAGTTTGACATTCATAAGCTCATTTTCGTGAAAGTTATTAAGGAATTACACGGAATTACACGTTTTAGGGTAAAACGTCATTCAGAAATTCTACGCACAACGAAATTCGGTCGCGTTAATTTTCCCCGTATCAGAAAAATGTTTGACACACTCATGATTTATTTGAGAATAAATCATGACTGAGAAAAACATGACCAAAATAAACCTCGGCCGTGAAAAACTGAAATTTTCAGTTTTAAGCGTTTTTACTCAGCCGTAACCTTAGCCTATACCTGCACCGCATTTCTAAGACTATTTGAGTTTTCAACTTATTAGAAAAAGTCAACATATTTTTCCCTCCTCCATTGACCAAAAATCATTCCTTGATTTTATAAGTCATTTCGTGATTTTTAGGCTTACGGTTTGATGTCTAAAAGACATTTAACACCAACCGACACTAGACTGAGCCCAGTCTAGACATTATAAGTCATTTTAAATCATTTATATCATATTAGAAAAGTAACATTTTACTTTTCTCAGTTTTACGTAAAATTCGTACATTTTACGTATTACGCGTTTTAGACCCGTGTTTCCAGTTTTTAGCAGGGTTTACCACCCAAATGGAACCTACCACTCATTTTACATTTTATTATGGAACTTATTGACATGTTTATCAATACTTTCAAGTTCCATAATTTTACGACACCCGGTTTTACGTTTTGAGGCGTAACAACTTACGGTTTGCATTTCCCGGAGTCAAGTTTCATCCTAATACTTAGGATAATACCAAGCAAAAGCCAAAGCTTGCTCTCCAAGCTCATGAAACCGGCCTAGGGGGGGGAGTCATCCCCATGTGGCTCAAACTCATGAATTTACCCCTAAAATCAACACTTAATTACAACTTGGTCATCAAGTTGTAACACTTTCCTAGTAAGCTTCCTAACTTGGACTATAAAAGCCCCCATTCCCCCCTTTTGGTGCCGTGCATCCCCAACCCCAAATCCCTCTCATCCTTAGTTCATTTCCTTCTAATTTCTAGCAAGATTCAAGTGAAGTTCAAGTATAGAAACCCTAGATAGGTTATCATTCATCAAACACTTCCATAACCTCATATACTTGGTGATTTCTCTTGAGTTTGAATCCACTCAAGTCACCTCAACCTTCATCATCCATCTTTCAAGATTACAAGAGTAGAAAGATTGCATGAAGAGAAGTGGGTTGAAGCAAGTCTATCAAAGTCCTATCCTTACATGTTAACTTCCTTTCATCTTTGAAAGCCAAAAGTTGTGAGCCAAACCCTAACTTGATTCTTGTTAAATAATCATGTTCATGTTATTTACATACTATTTGTGCTATATTATGTCTTGTAGTTATGTCCATGATGTATAAAAGTGAGCAAAACAAGTTATTGTTATTGATTGTTACAACAAGTTACTAAAACAAGTAAACTAGTGACTTTCTTGGTAAGACCTGATCAAAATGGTAAAAATATGATGTTGGATCATTACATATTACAGTAGAGGACTTAACAAGGAAACCATAGCAATTTGAACCACCTAAAACGAGTATACGAGTCAAAAGTTACGCCCATTTGAAGTTACCAAAGATTTCCGGCAAAACTGCCAAATAGCTTCCTGATCAAATTTGGGTTTTGAAAGTCCCACTTCTGGTCCGATTCATCAAAAAGTTAAAACATGAAAGTTGTCCGGAACGACGTTTTCGTTCAGGAATAAAGAAGCTCGAGCCCTAAAAACGCTTTCCGAGTGATAAAATTCTTCAAATTCTAAACAGCCCATTTTTAGACAAAGTCATTACATATAGGTTATGGTTTATGAAGATCAAAGGGGTCTTATGACCTATAATCAAGACCACCACCATGGCTAGAGCCAAGGTTGTGTCTCATGACCTTGGAACAAGGACCAAAGGTCATGGCTAGGCCATGACGAAATGACCATAACAACTTACATAGGCGTAAACATGAAACAATGAATTAGGCGATAACATGAACAAGCAATTTGGATCTACTTCACCTAAAAGGAAACCATGAGATATTACCAAGAGAAAATGGTCATTCAAGACTTATGAAACTACCCCTAATAACAATCTTCATGTACTAATAAACTTTCCTAAGTTTATCCAAATATCGGACATGTAACTTTTCGGATCAAAACTTATACTTTATCAACTACTACAATAGTAGGGAGCCTCATGTGAGGAGTTCATTATGTAAGCCGTCGAGTTGAGTTGTGGATTTACGAATTAAAGTGTCCTGGCTCCTCGAACGCTTACTAACATGACTTCTGAATTATGTCGGCCCGAACGGTAGTAAACGATATACAAAACATACATGTTTCATGAATCTTTCTTTCAAAGACTTATACTATACATCATACCACATCATGGACTAAGTGCAAGATATATATTGGCGTGTTTATGTCTCCTTAGACATTACTCCGATCCTAAGTCGCAACATTCGATTATAGGTTGCTCGTAGAAACCTTCACGATTCAACCATTACATTCATTACTTGCTATCTTACTTAAGGTGAGTTCATAGCCCCACTTTCCATTACTTAATTGTTTTACAAATCCTTGGGGGGAATACATGCTATTTATAAATCGAATACAATGCTTTCTAATGTATGCTTCACGACGATGTTTTATTATCACTAAGTACCAACCTTGCTAAACCGAAATCCTTTATTATGAACCATTTAGTCACTAGCAATAGTGAGCGCGAATATTAATAATAGGCCTATTGGGATTGACGAATCCCATTTGTATTGACTAAGTTCAAACAAATGCATTAATATTTGAGATTTAGGTATGTTAGCAAAGTACCTACCGGGATAAATCTGCCGATCGATATTGGTACACGTTAACGTTATGGTTTCATAAGCTTAGTGTATAATAACTGTTCCGGGCGTATAATAACGTAGCCTACCTGTTTTGTTTTCCAAACATTGGTGTGAGCCTATAACTCACACTACCAACATATTGTGTTCAATCGATTTAACAAACTCTATGAATATCACTCAACCTTTGTGTTGACCTCTCAAGCATGTATTTCAGGTTCATGACGATCAAGGATGGCACGGAAGGACACGGATACTCAAGAGGGCTATAAATTTACTTATCATTCAAAAACTCACTTAATGTGATTTGTAAACATGGAACCAATTGGGACCTCATTTTGTAACCTCTGATATTTATATAATTTGAATGATAAATCTTTTAAAACGACTCAATTGGAGTTCGTTTTCTATTATTGTGACTATTGTGCCGTCGAGTAACACCCAGTTCGAATTCCGCTGCAACCATGAATTGGGGGTGTTACATGTACAACACCAACACATTTGAAATCTGCAAGTTTATCTGATGTTACAAACTGTGAGTGTGTGTATAGTTTTTCTAAGTAAAATCTGGCATGAATGATTACATTTTATATATCTTTTCATTGTTTATTTTTTTACAGTGAATATTGGTTCAACCTCCAATAACCAGCCATTGAGTAGTGTTTCGTCAATTTCCCAACAAATAAGATCAAATTTTATCGAAAACACCAATGCCGGAATGTCCTCACCGTCTATCAGAAAGGTTGTGGGTAGCAAGAATCAAACTCCAATTGGTCCTAAGCGTGAGTACAAGCCAAGAGCCAAAACAAGAGCTAGAAATGTAAATCCCTCTGAGGTTCATAATATTGATTTTCAAAACATTGTTTCTGCAAACCATCTACCAGAAATTCAAAAGTATGTTGGTTTGTCAAAAGGTAAATAATGTATATAATTTCAGATCACTACATTAACTGCAAATTGTAAATGTGTACGTTGTACTAATATTTCATTTTCTATTTCATCAGATTACATTGACTTTGGAAAAATGTGTTACACCTGTTCTGTTTGCCATGCCAAACTTTGGCAAGAGGAAGCACGTGTTGGCAATGGTAATCTAAAACTTACAAGTTACTCACTTTGTTGTGGTCGTGGTAAGGTTATGTTGCCAGACCCTCCTAATTCGCCACGATTATTTGTGGATTTGCTTACAAATAACCATGAACACAGTCGAAACTTCATTGAGAACATCAGGTCATATAATCAGATGTTTGCATTCACATCAATGGGTGGTCGTGTCGACAAACGTTTAAACACTAAAGGTCGTGGTCCTTTTGTCTTTAGGTTAAATGGCCAAAATCATCATGTGATTGGTAATCTTCTCCCTGAACAAGGACAACCTCCAAAATTTTGTCAACTATACATAGTTGACACAGATAATGAAGTGAGAAATAGAAAGATGGCTGTGAGGTAAACTTTCTTTATTTATTCCTTTCAGATTTTTAATGTTAGTGTTCATCCCCTTTTTATAATTACTGTGACACGTTATATAATATAGGTCTGGTGAAGGAAGAGCAGAGACTACATTAAATAGTATTATCCCTGAAATAATATCAGATGTTAAGGAAGCCTTGGATCTTCTTAATCCCTTGGTTAAGAGTTTCAGGGTAGCTAGAGATAGATACAATAACGGTGAACAAATGGATTTCAAGGTTAAGCTGTTAATTCAACGAGATAAAGACGGTAGGCAATATAACATGCCTACCATGTCGGAAGTAGCTGGTCTTATTGTAGGAGATGAAGAATCTTGCAGAAATGACCGAGATATCGTTTTACAAACTCGTGATGGTGGCTTTCAAAGAATTAATATTTTTCACCCTTCGTTCCTTGCTCTCCAATACCCAATGATTATGCCTAGAGGTCAAGATGGTTACAGGCTAAATTTTTTGCATAGGGGTGTTGATCCGGAAAAAGTCGGAAAACATGACACGCTTACAATGAGGGAATACTTTGCATACACTATGATGAATCGAGACACCTACAAAGATTTGATTCTATTAGGCAGAAAATTGTTCCAATAGTTTCTTGTGGATGGCTATACAATGATGGAGACAGAGAGGCTATATTTTGTTAAAGCGAAACAAGCAAATATTAGATGCGATACATACGATAACCTAATGACAGCTGTTGGTGAGGGTGTGTTGGACGCATCTTCCACTGGAAAACGTATTGTTTTACCATCTTCATTTACTGGTGGTGCGCGTTATATGATGCAAAACTATCTAGATGCCATGGCGATATGTAAATATTTTGGATACCCAGATTTGTTTATAACGTTTACATGCAATCCTAAATGGCCGGAAATTGTACGGAAAGTTGACAAAGATGGTGTTCGTCCTGAAGACAGACCGGATATGATTTCTAGGGTATTCAAACAGAAGCTGGATTATTTTGTTAAAGACATTAGAGACACCAGGTTCTTTGGACGAATACAAGCACGTAAGACCAGTTACATGTACTTTGATAAATAAATGTTTATTAATTTTAATATAATTATTAAAAATATTTATGTATATTATTTTCAGTTGTTTACACGGTTGAGTTTCAAAAGCGCGGCCTTCCTCATGCTCACATTTGCCTTTTCCTACATGCTGATGATAAGCTTCCCAGTCCAGCTATGATTGATAATTTCATATCAGCTGAAATTCCTGATATTTCTGAGGATCCAGAACTTTATGTTCTTGTGCGTGAACACATGATGCATGGCCCATGTGGCATTGATCATTTGACTTCACCGTGCATGATTGACTATAAATGTTCAAAACACTTTCCGAAAAAATATTTTGAGCAAACAACGGTGGACGATGATGGATATCCAAGGTACAGGCGACGCAACAACGGACGAACAATAGAAAAGAGCAAAGTTCATCTTGATAACGGATATGTTGTTCCTTATAACCCGACACTTTTGAAACAATATCAGGCACACATAAATGTCGAGTGGTGCAATCAATCTGGTGCTGTGAAGTATCTTTTCAAGTATATTAACAAGGGCCCGGATCGTATTTCAGCAGGAATATATGTTGATAATGGAAGCAATGGTGATGTTTTAGACCAAATACGTATCTGCATGTGAGGCTGCGTGGAGGCTTTTAAAATTTGAAATACACTATAGGACACCATCTGTTGAAAGGCTCTCTTTTCATATGCCTGGTCAACAACAAGTTGTGTATCAAGATTTTTCCAGCCTTGATGACGTTCTTGAGAAGCCTTCTGTAGGTGCTTCCATGTTCACGGCCTGGATGGAACACAACAAGACGGACGACGAAGAGGCAAAACAGCTAACTTACGCAGAATTTCCAACAAAGTATGTATTCAAATTAGAAGAAAGAAAATGGTATAAACGGAAGCAACGTTTCGCTGTTGGAAGAATACACTATGTACCAGAGAGAATCGGCGAATGTTATTATCTTAGAATGCTACTGAACTACGTGAAGGGGGCAACCGGATGGGAGTCTTTTAAAAAATGGGATAATGTGGTGTACAAAACTTTCAAAGAGGCTTGCTTGGCGCGTGGTCTACTCGACAATGATAAAGAGTATATAACAGGAATCAAAGATGCAATTTCGTGGGGGTCAGCTCACCGTGTACGTAAAATGTTCGTTATGCTACTTATTTTCAATGGCTTATCAGATCCTGTAAATGTTTGGGAACAAACATGGGAGCATCTTGCAGAAGATGTAGAGAGGAAGCAGAGGCGAATTTATAAGAATCCAGGTACTTAGCTTTCAATTATAAGAATCCTGGTACTCATTTTTGCAAAATGTTTTATTAACTAACAATGTTATATATATTACAGGTTTGGTGCTTACTGATGAGCAAAAGAAAATTTTTTGTTTGTTTCAGATCGAAATGCTTTTGAGGGGTAACAACAGTAGCTTACGCATGTTTGAAGGTATGCCGTTTCCAGATGATGCAGCGATCCTTTCTTCCAATAACAGACTCATCCATGACGAACTATCATACAACATGGATGAGTTAAAAGAAGAACATGTAAGACTAAAAGCTTCTATAACTGACGAGCAAAATAAAGTGTACGAGACGATAATGTCATCGGCTTATAGTGATGCTGGTCGTACTTTTTTCCTTTATGGTTATGGTGGTACGGGTAAAACATTCATTTGGAAGACCTTGGCAGCTGCTATACGGTCTAGAGGTGACATTGTTATAAATGTCGCATCAAGTGGCATTGCTTCTCTTCTTATGACCGGTGGCAGGACAGCTCATTCGAGGTTTGCTATACCAATCAATCTTAACAAGGACTCTGTCTGTTCTATTTGTCCAAATAGTGGCCTTGGCGCTTTACTAAGACAAACAAAGCTGATTATATGGGACGAAGCCCCCATGACACATAGGCATGCTTTTGAGGCATTGGACAGGAGTTTGAGAGATGTAATGCGCTTGAACAATCCCGATAATGCCGAATTACAGTTTGGTGGAATGACTGTAGTATTCGGTGGTGACTTTAGACAGATATTACCCGTTATACCAAAAGGGTCAAGGCAGGATGTCGTTAACGCGTCAATCAGCCGATCATATATATTTGATAACTGTACTGTCCTTAAGCTGACCACTAACATGAGGCTAAAATCAGGAGGTTCGACTGAAGAATTGTTAGAAACAAAGGAGTTTGCTGAATGGATCCTTAATGTGGGCAACGGAACATTATCTGAACCTAATGATGGTGAGGCTATTGTTGACATACCTGAAGACATTTGTATAAAAGAAGCAGCTGATCCTATTCAGGCCATAGTTGATTTCACTTTTCCTGATCTCATGAACAATTTGGACACGCCTGGGTATTTGCAAGGAAAAGCAGTTCTTGCACCAACTAACGAAGTAGTTGATATTATTAACGATAAGTTGCTTGAAAATATGCCAGGTGACATGGTTGAGTATTTGAGCTGCGACTCTTTATGCAATTCTGAACCTACGTCTGCTATAAATCAGGCAGTTTTTAGCCCAGAAAATCTTAACGGTATGAAGTTTTCAGGGTTGCCAAACCACAAATTGGTTTTGAAGGTCGGTACACCTATAATGTTGTTAAGGAATATTGATCCGGCTAATGGTTTGTGCAACGGTACAAGACTGCAGGTTGTAAATATGGCACCAACGGTTATCCAAGCAAGAATTATCGGTTCCACTGGTCCAGAAGGACTTACATTGATTCCAAGAATGCGCCTCTGATACGTGGGAATCGCACCAGGCTTTACCTCTCAAGGGATCTTGAGAAGCTTACAACCCCCACCAGGCAGTGTACCTGATCGTTGTAGTATAGTATAGTGACAAGTACCGGGGGATTGATCGTTCAGCTAGGAATAGTGTCGCTAGGATTAGAAAACCTAAATATTAGTTCTAAAGATGAGAGATGATTATTTTTGTATTTTTATATTTTTTAGAAAGCAAGTAAAAATCTCGGGTTTGAAGGATTTGGGCGGAATTAGTTGCTAGTCAACTAACCCAATACTAAAGATGCAATCAAAATAAAATACTAAAAATGAAAATAAACTAAATTATACTAAGGTTGTGAGCAATAAGTGGAGAAATTGTGTTTACTTAGATTTCACTACTCCCTAGATATCTTTTACACGTTAATTACTTGTTATAGTTGCGTGGATGACGGATTGTATTCCTTAATACCATTCATGGGGTGGCGCACTTAATTCCCCAATCCTATGAGTGCCTACTTCACTCCTATGTCGAGCCGGCTAAGAAGCTCCTAACATGGGATCATTAGAATTTACTCATGCATTAAATACAACCAATAAAACCTAGTGCACGTCAGTTCATGTTTCCTAAGACGTTCAAGCATGTTACCAATTGGAGATCTGCCAGTTTTCTTAAGCCTAACATCGAAATCATTCATCCAATACAACCATAAACAAGTAATCAACACATAATTAACATCTAGGTTTCATTAGATCCAAGCAAACACAAGATAGATCTAGCCTAGCATGATGGAATTAAGACAAGAACAAGATATAGACAACCAACACATAGACATATTGATTGAATTAAAAGAACACTTATCTCAATTACACATGAAAGGGTTCGAGGGCTGAGAACCCTTGAAAAACCTGTAAAATTCGTGCCAAGTTTGGCCTTAGGGTTTCTCCAAAACTTCTCCTCTTTAATGTGTGAAAATTAGAAAACTATATATAGGAAATAGGGTCTGACGGCATCAAGAACAAATTTGTGACGCCGTCATCTCGCCGCCAAAATAAATCTCGGACTGCCTTGATCCAGATCTGACGCCGTCATGTGTTATGTGTTTCCAGGCCGTCATGCATTTTACTCTTGACGCCCTACTTCGTGACGCCGTCATTTCTGTACTGGATCGTCATGGAAATTACTCTTGACGCCGTCAAGATTTTCTTCTTGACGCCGTCACCTACTGTTCCCAGCAAGGAAAATTAAGACTTTGGCGTTTTCTTCACTTTTATGCTCTAAAAACGTCCGAATTGCTTCCTTTTCCAGATTTCTCTCCCAAAGTACCTAAAATCATAAAAGGAACGATTTAGGGCAATATTTGATCAAATAAATTCGAATTCGGGCTTAAATGACCCCCTAAAAGTGGTTCATTTTTCGTCTCATCATATACCCTTACACTTGAGATTTGCTTGTCCTCAAGCAAATGCGCTTTTATTCTACTCAAAATACAAGTTAGGGGTCATTTAACACTAATATAAAAGTAATTACAACAAATAATCGTTCCACTAAAGACCAAAGACAAGCACGGAGGTCATACACTAGCACCTCATAAATAGTGTTTAGATACCCACATCTCTCGGGTGTAATAAAGTATAAATTACAATATGGAAACGGAAGATATCTCTCACTACCTGTCATAACAAAATAGATTACCATAGGCTTGGGAAAGGATCAAACCTCCACCACATGGCGTAAGCACCTAGGATAAACTATCAAAGAGGTCTTTTAAAGGGTTGTAACGTTAGGTGTAGGGATATGAAATACACGGTTTTGTTGGATAAAGGAAGTTTTTACTGGTGGCAAGTTAACAATCTTGGTTAATTACATGTACAATATGGCGTTGCTAAGCCAAGACTAGACTCGACTTAAGCTAATAAATGAAAAATAACAAAAACATAAAATGAACATAGAATAAAAAGGGATGGTAGTCCGTATGTTTTTTCTCTTTTTCTTTTTCTATATATATTTTTTTTGTGCATATATTCTTACCCTACCATCCAAAATAATACATCATAGGGATTGAACATTTCCCTTACACTTGAATTTTTACATACTTTACAATGAACTATTCTATTGACTCGAATTAAGAAAATCAAAACACTTGGAGTACTTTTAAGATTAACGTACATATGGGGGTAATAAATGATGTTCTTCCCCATTACTCCTTAAAATAAGTACTTACCCATGAGTCCCAATCGTCCCAAAACAATATGTACAAGGATATGACTCGACTTAGCAACCATGTAATCAATTAGATAGTTAACTTAGGGTTTAACAAATAACAATAATGCACTAAAAATGAGCGCATACACGGAAGGCTAAGGCGATTTGGGTGTACATTTAAGTGGGGTGTAACAAATTCTTCCTATAAGTAAAATGCTTAAAGTTAGAAACGAAAAGATAGGCTCGGAGGGGTGTACTAGGGGTTTCGTGTACTAAAAATGAGTACAACGCTAAGGGTGTGGGAAAAATTAGTTGACTTAACTGGCCAAGTAATATGACTTAAATGGTCAAGTAATTATAATACGGGTTTAACACAAGGGTGATCCTAATGCCTCTTATCATGTAGTAAATCCTACCACACGAATGTAGTCTCATTAGCGGTCTCGGGATGCATCACTAACGCAAGTTCTAGAATCTAAATGCTACCAGTACACTCATAAGCACTAATAGTAAATGCTTTTCCTATCAAATCTAAAGGCGAAACTCACATATTTGGGTGGAAAATTTTTCTGAATATACGGTTATGTGCTAGTCATACAATCTCCTATCCATGAGACGCTTGCTATGGCTAAAGTTTCACTCCTAAATGTTGTAAAAAATTTTAAATTTGGCGCTAAAATTGCACTAACAAGTATTTCTCATAGTTTTATTACACATCTACCATCAAACAAAACAAACTCAAGCGAAAGTGCATATGTAAGGTATCATCATTTTACCCTCCCCTTACACTTAAGATGAACATTGTCCCCAATGTTCAAGTAAAGAATGTAAAAGTGAAAAAGTAAAAAGAATGAAATCAAATACTCCCCTGATTCGCTCGGTATGGATAATAAGGTGGCCAGGTTAAATCTTCCTCCAAGAAAATGAACAATCAAAGCTTCCCTTCCAGAATATAAATCATCTTCTTGTCATACATAACCTGTAAATCCTGAGAAAACAGACAAGACAACCTCGCATAAAATCGGCGGCATCCTATATAAGTTACTAAATCCTATAAAACAAGATAAGATATAATGCTTGTGGAATGAAGTTTGCAGATTTCCTGGAGATTATAAAACTTAATAATTCACAAAAACCATAAGACTCCGTTAGAAAAACAAAACTGGTAAAATTTCCAGATTTTTACACGTGACGCCGTCAAGAATTAATTCTTGACGCCGTCAGAAGTGACCTGCAGAAATTCTTATGTTAAGTTTCCGGAAAATTTCTGGAAAAACTTGGTCCTACCTCCTGGAAAATCCTGCAAAACTTCATTATGACTCAATACAAGCATTTGACTCTAACAAATACGAATATACATGTTCATTTAATATTGTGGAGAATCATGATCGGTTTGTTTCTTGAAAACATATTTGGGGTTTCCCCTTACACTTATCTTTTGCAAAAATACTTTTAGGTGGAGTTAAGACTAGGCCAAAACAACAAAGTAAAGTATTTCCACTATTTAATTGAGAAACATGATTTACCAACAATAAAAATGAAGCATGCATACGGAAGCAAATAACAAACAAACAAAATAAAATCACACAAAACATGGGTTGCCTCCCAAGAAGCGATTTTCTTTATTTACGAGTCTTGTAGCTAGACTCAAGGTCATGGGTTACGTTTTCCTTTCCCACTTTTGTGCTAACTCAAAACATCTAACCCAATTCTCATCACGCTTGTATTCTGGGCCTAGATTCATGCAACCCGAATAGTATGTTCTCCTCCTCTCATAATAGGCTTCATCAGTAATTCCATCTTCCTTAACCTCATAGGGTCGAATTTCATCAATTTGTAGATTTTTGATGCCCTTTAATTCTTCCTTCATGTGAGGCATCATGAAAGTGACCTTCTCTATCCCATCAGTAAATTGAGCTATCCCCTTCTCATGGTCGTGATACATCTTAGTCTTCTCAACAAAAGGTTGTCCTAAGACTACTTCTCCAAGGTGTGGATCAATAATGCCTCTAACATCTTCTAGGATTACAAAGTCGCATTGATAAGTAAAATTTCCTATGAAGATGTGTACCCCTTTAACTCTCCTAACAAAGTTAGATAGCCTATTAGAATTGTAAGGGTCTTTTCTAGGGCTTAACCTTTCATTCATTATCCAATTGTTATAGAGCCTAGATGTAACACCCCCAATTCATGGATGCAGCGGAATTCAAACTGGGTGTTACTCGACGGCACAATAGTCACAATAATAGAAAACGAACTCTAATGGAGTCGTTTTAAAAGATTTATCATTCAAATTATATAAATATCAGACATTACAAAATGAGGTCCCAGATGGTTCCATGTTTACAATTTACATTAAATGAGTTTTTGAATGATAATAAAATTTATAGCCCTCTTGAATATCCGTGCTCCTCCGTGCCAGCCTAGTTCATTATGGACCTGAAATACATGCTTAAAACAATCAACACAAAGGTTGAGTGGAATTCGTAGAGTTTGTAGTTAAATCGTTGAACACAATAATCGTAGTGTGAGCTATAGACTCACACTCATAATTAGAAAACAAAATCGTTATTATTGCACTAAGCTCATGCAACCAAAGCATTAACATCGAACCAAAAATTGGCATTATAGAAGCCCTACCAAGGTAATATTGCCATTATACCTCAAACTATCAAATATAGTGCATTTGTTTGAACTCGTAGTTGTTCAACACAAATGGGATTCGTCAATCCCAATAGATCTATTCACAATATTCGCGCTCACTATAGGTAGTGACTAATGGTTCATGATATAGGGACTTCGAACATGGCAATCGTTACTTAGTGACAATAAAACATAGTCGGGTAGCATACAGTAGAAAGCATTGTGTTCGAGTAGAAAAATAATAGCATGTATCCCCCCCATGGGTTTGTAAAATAGTTAAACAATAGAAAGTGGGGCTACGAACTCACCTTAAGTTATGTAGTAAGTAGTGAATGTGATGGTCGAATCGCGAAGGTTTCTACGAGCAACCTATAATAGAATGTTGCGACTTAGGATTGAAGTAAATAATATGAAGATGTGCCTATATATGTATGTCTTGCATTTAGTCCATGATGTGGTACGATGTATAGTGTAAGTCTTTGAAAAGAAATGATTCATGAAACATGTATACCGTTCGGGCCGACATAATTCAGAAGTCATGTTAGTAAACGTTCGAGGAGCCAGGACACTTTAATTCGTAAATCCACAACTCATCTCGACGGCTTACATAATGAACTCCTCACATGAGGCTCCCTACTATTGTAGTAGTTGATAAAATATATATATATATATAAGTATATATATATAAGTTTTGATCCGAAAAGTTACATGTCTAATATTTGAATAAACTTAGGAAAGTTTATCTTTACATGAAGATTGTTATTAGGGTAAGTTTCTTATAACTTGTATGACAATTTCTTGTAATATCTCATGGTTCTTTTAGATGAAGTAGATCCAAATTGTATGTTCAAGTTATCGCCAACTCTTTAGCTCATGTTTTCGCCTAAGTAAGTTTATATGGTCATTTAGTCATGGCCTTGCCATGACCTTTGGTCATTGTTCCATGGTATTGAGACTCAACCTTGGCTTTAGCCATGGTTGTGGTCTTGAATCTAGGTCATAAGACCTCTTGGTCTTATTAAAACATAACCATTATATAGTGACTTATATATATGTAAATAGCTGTTAAGAAACTGAGAAAAATCTCATTCGTTATTGGTTTTCTGGAGACGTGCTCCTGAGTTTTTGAAGAAAACGTGATTCCGGACAACTTTCGTGCTTTAACTTTTTCATGAAACGGACCAGAAAGGCCTCTTTTTGCGTGTTTTATGTTCTGTCACAGAAACTATTTTGGCAGTTTTGCCGCAAAGTTTTGGTAACTTCAAATGGTCATAACTTTTGACTCGTATACTCGTTTTAGGTGGTTCAAATTGCTATGGTTTCCTTGTTAGGTCCTCTACTACAATATGTAATGATCCAATATCATAATTTTACCATTTTGATCAGATTTCACCAAGAAAGTCACTAGTTTACTTGTTTAAATAACTTAACTTAACAATCATTTATAATAACTTGTTTTACCCATTTTTATACATCATGGACATGATCACAAGACATAATATAGCATGAATGATATGTAAATAACATGATTATGATATTTAACAAGAAGTATGTTAGGGTTTGGCTTACAACTTTTGGCTTTCAACAAAGAAAGGAAGTTAACATGTAAGGTAAGGACTTTGATAGACTTTAGCTTCAACCTACTTCACTTCATGCAATCTTTCTACTCTTGTATTCTTGAAAGAGAGATGATGAAAGTTGAGGTGACTTGAGTGGATTCAAACTCAAGAGAATCACCAAAGTTTATAAGGGTTTGGAAGTAGTTTTGATAAATCAAAACCTAACTAGTGTTTCTATGTTGTTATAGCTCTTGAATCTTGCATGAAACTTGGAAGAGAATTTGCTAAGGATGAGATGTTGATGTGTGTTGTATGTGGCGTACAAAGGAGGGGGAGGAGGGGGTTTTATATGGCCTTGAGGAGGTTACATGTATGACTAGTCAACACTTGGAGACCAAGTTTAACACTTGTAATCATCCAAGGTTACACATAGCATGAGATCAAGCCACAAGGGTGGTGAATCCCCCCCCCCTCTAAGTCGGTTTGAATGTGGATAGGAAGGATGAGTTGGTCTTGTTGATATTATCCTACTTATGGAGCTAGTTTTGACCCCGTAAAATGCTAACCGTAAACGATTAAGCCATAATACGTAAAACCGGGTATCGTAAAAATACGAAACTTGGAAGAATGATTAATCTTGTCAAAATACTCTATAATAAAATATAAAATGAGTGGTAGGTTCCATTGGGGTGGTAAAACCCTACTCAAACTGGAAACGCGGGTCTAAAACGCGTAATACGTAAAACGTACGAATATTGTGTAAAATTGAGAAAAGTAAAATGTTACTTTTCTAATAGGATAAAAATGATTTAAAATAACTTATAATGTCTAGACTGGGCTCAGTCTAGTGTCGGTTGGTATTAAATGTCTTTTAGACATAAAACCGTAAGCCTAAAAATAAAGGAATGACTTATAAAATCAAGGAATGATTTTTGGTCAAAGGAGGAGGGAAAAATATGTTGACTTTTTCCAAAAATGTGAAAACTCAAATCGTCTTAGAAACGTGGTGCAGGTATAGGCTAAGGTTACGGCTGAGTAAAAACGCTTAAAAGTGAAAATTCCAGTTTTTCACGGCCGAGGTTTATTTGGTCATGTTTTTCACAGTCATGATTTATTCTCAAATAAATCATGAGTGTATCAAACATTTTTCTGATACGGGGAAAATTAACGCGGTCGTGTTTCGTTGTGCGTAGAATTTTTGAATGGCGTTTTACCCTAAAACGTGTAATTCCTTATTAACTTTCGCGAAAATGATCTGATGAATGTCAAACTTTTAATTTGCCATGGAAATGATTTATCACTCGAGGCCAAGAAACAAAAATCAAATTTCGGGAAAAATGAATAGTAAAAGTGAATAGTAAAATTTTTCGGGAATAGTAATTAACCTGAAAATGTGAATTGTTACACTAGAAATGATATTCATGGGTGCTTTTAAGTCAATGTAGGTATGCTCTCTAGACATGTACCCAATCATGCAAGGAATTTTTATGTTCCTAAAGTTATGCCTCCTAATCCATGGTGTCTTTCTATATTTTAAGGGGCAAGGATGTTGTAAAAGGAACCTATGGTAACTCAATTCATCCGGGGTTGGAGCGAAGTCTGTAAACTCAATTTTCATTTGGAGAGGCTTAATGAATTTCTTAAATGTGTTAGCTTCTCTCTTTCTTCTTTTATGCGCAATAGGCCTCTTGCTAGTTTCTAAACGGCGACTCTCTAATTCCATAAAGACCAAACTAGTACAAACAAAAACACAAAGAAATAAGATAGACTAAAGAAAACCTAAAAATAAAAATAAAATCTTACTAGAAAGGAATCTAGCAAGTAGACCTAATAAAAAGAGATTCTAACCTAGACAATAACTATTCCCCGGCAGCGGCGCCAAAAACTTGATACGTGGGAATCGCACCAGGCTTTACCTCTCAAGGGATCTTGAGAAGCTTACAACCCCCACCAGGCAGTGTACCTGATCGTTGTAGTATAGTATAGTGACAAGTACCGGGGGATTGATCGTTCAGCTAGGAATAGTGTCGCTAGGATTAGAAAACCTAAATATTAGTTCTAAAGATGAGAGATGATTATTTTTGTATTTTTATATTTTTTAGAAAGCAAGTAAAAATCTCGGGTTTGAAGGATTTGGGCGGAATTAGTTGCTAGTCAACTAACCCAATACTAAAGATGCAATCAAAATAAAATACTAAAAATGAAAATAAACTAAATTATACTAAGGTTGTGAGCAATAAGTGGAGAAATTGTGTGTACTTAGATTTCACTACTCCCTAGATATCTTTTACACGTTAATTACTTGTTATAGTTGCGTGGATGACGGATTGTATTCCTTAATACCATTCATGGGGTGGCACACTTAATTCCCCAATCCTATGAGTGCCTACTTCACTCCTATGTCGAGCCGGCTAAGAAGCTCCTAACATGGGATCATTAGAATTTACTCATGCATTAAATACAACCAATAAAACCTAGTGCACGTCAGTTCATGTTTCCTAAGACGTTCAAGCATGTTACCAATTGGAGATCTGCCAGTTTTCTTAAGCCTAACATCGAAATCATTCATCCAATACAACCATAAACAAGTAATTAACACATAATTAACATCTAGGTTTCATTAGATCCAAGCAAACACAAGATAGATCTAGCCTAGCATGATGGAATTAAGACAAGAACAAGATATAGACAACCAACACATAGACATATTGATTGAATTAAAAGAACACTTATCTCAATTACACATGAAAGGGTTCGAGGGCTGAGAACCCTTGAAAAACCTGTAAAATTCGTGCCAAGTTCGGCCTTAGGGTTTCTCCAAAACTTCTCCTCTTTAATGTGTGAAAATTAGAAAACTATATATAGGAAATAGGGTCTGACGGCGTCAAGAACAAATTTGTGACGCCGTCATCTCGCCGCCAAAATAAATCTCGGACTGCCTTGATCCAGATCTGACGCCGTCATGTGTTATGTGTTTCCAGGCCGTCATGCATTTTACTCTTGACGCCCTACTTCGTGACGCCGTCATTTCTGTACTGGATCGTCATGGAAATTACTCTTGACGCCGTCAAGATTTTCTTCTTGACGCCGTCACCTACTGTTCCCAGCAAGGAAAATTAAGACTTTGGCGTTTTCTTCACTTTTATGCTCTAAAAACGTCCGAATTGCTTCCTTTTCCAGATTTCTCTCCTAAAGTACCTAAAATCACAAAAGGAACGATTTAGGGCAATATTTGATCAAACAAATTCGAATTCGGGCTTAAATGACCCCCTAAAAGTGGTTCATTTTTTGTCTCATCAGCCTCACACCCTCAGACAAGCGTATGCCAGTAAAGATGATTAGAAAGCAATTCCCAATTTCTGTTTCGTTTGCAATGACCATTAATAAGAGCCAAGGTCAGCACTTTCACAAGTCGGTCTTTACCTACCACGTCCGGTTTTTTCCCATGGTCAGTTGTACGTCGCAGTTTCTCGGGTTACTTCAAGAAAAGGGATTAAAGTTTTGATATGCGATAATGAAGGCAACATCTCCACAAGGACAACAAATGTGGTCTACAAGGAAGTTCTTCAAAATCTTTAGTTTCTATTCCACGTATTACGCATAAACTTTAAAATGATGTTTATTTATTAGTACATTTTTCTTTTTTTTTTCATCATGACGATGAGTTGCTTGAATTAAAACATTGTATTTATTTCTTAACTTTTATTTTTTATTTATTTAGTTTTACATATGCGATTGTGGTTGATTGCTTTTTACCATATGTTACACACATCATTTCTAGAAATGTTGATAGATTAACACATTCAATAACATGTGTCATATATACACAAAGGTGATGCAAAGAAGGCATCCTTGTAGTTTTTCTTCTTTCTTCCACCATTATTTCTCATCTCCTGTCTTTACTAAAAGAACGGATAGCTATGGAAGCATGAAAAATAGTTCACTTTTTACAAAACTATTTCCATGATGCTTCAGAAACCGATTACTAAGAACTAACAAGCAGGTGTCTCCGTTAGTTTCAAACAGACAGGACTCGAGATACTGGAAGCTTTAAGAGATGCAAAGAGGCAAGAGAGCCTTTTTGTTATACATATAAGAGGGAAAATAACCAAATATTTCAAAATTCTAAAGCCATTTTTAAATGTAATCCCCCATTTATCTTCATATCAGTTTTCATTCAAAATTCAATTTCCAACTTTGTCTAACCACTTCACTAATATAATCCCTTTAAATCTGTTATAACAACTTAACAAATTTATACTTTTCTTCATTAGAATCATCAACTTATAGAATGCCTGTTGTTTTTTCATCTTCTCAACAAAGTCGGAGGATTAGGCCTTTAAAGTAAGCTTTCACAGTGTTTATTTACAAAGTTTATCAATGTATTCACGAGTTGTTTGTTGATATATTATTCGACTTTATTTTACTATCATTATGTTACCTTCTTTTTTTTTAACGTTTATTCAGTGACTTTGACACTGCTGCTCCTATGATCGATATATGTGTTCACCATGGTGGAAGAATTGTGACGAAAAATAGATTGTACGATTATTGGGGTGGTGACGAACATATGATATGCAATGTTAAAACATGCCATTTCGGTATACACACCGTAAAATCTTTAATAGCCCATCATCTAAGTCAATACAACGATGTAGTTGCATACTATTTTCGAGTTCCAACTGTGCAAATGTGTGAGGATTGGAGTCTTAGAAAGATTGAAAATGAGTTTGTTCTTAATTCCTTTGTTGACCTAATTGAGATCAGACATGCTTTGGATATTTATTTGGTTCATAGCCGTTATCCAATACTTATCGACACAAACACTCAACGATGGTTACATAG